>PITA01028466.1:0-19219 GCA_004023965.1 Spilogale gracilis
CTCGAGTATATCTTTGGAAGAAGGTGAACTCAGGAGCCTCCTACTCCACCGTCTTCCTTAAGATGCTTACAGTTTTGGGGGACCTGGGTGGCTCAGTCATTTAGGCATCTGCCTTTGGTTCAGGTCAGGATTTCAGAGTCCTGGGATGGAGCCCCACTCAGGCACTGTGCTCAGTGGGGAGTCTGCTTCTCCCTTTTCCTCAGTCCCTCCCCCCATTTGTGTTTCCTTGCTCACTCTCTCTTTCATTCAAATGAATGAATAAATACAATCTTAAAAAAAATAAAATGTTTACAGTTATAAGCAGTGACAAGCAAAATAATAAATGATTTTCAGCTTGAAAAGTATATCACATTTTTCTATAAGGTAACCTCCAGACCAGTTTGATATATCACCTCATTTTGATGTGTTAAGGTATACCTAATAACGTGTCTTAAAAGGTTTATTTGATGTTTTCTTAGTATACTAGGGCTTGGCATTTGGTGAAAATTGGGTATTGACATATTTGCATTTGAGTCAGAATTTGGCAATTTTGTTCCCTCATAATTATTTTTAGATCTCTAATATTTGAATTTACATTAAGGGTGGATTTACATTAAGGGCTCCTCCATTAAAGAGGAACCAGAATTAAGATCCCACTTTTTTTATTCATACTCCAGACTACTTTTGTTAAAAAAAAAATTCTAACATGTCCCTTTAATCAGCATGGCTTGAATCCATATTGTGAGAAAAACAGCTGTGGTTTCTGAGAAAACTCTCCAGAAAAATTTTATGGTATGAGTACTTGTGGCATATTTCAATATCGTTCTCTCCATCTGTGAATAAAAATAATAATGGAAACAATAAAAATGAATAAACCAAATTATGGAAAATTCATGTTTAAAATTCAAACACAGCTGAGACTGGTCAAACCACAGTGGAAAAAGGAGAGAGGAATGTCAAGGGTTTGTAGAGGCAGCAAATCTTAGAAAATGATCCCAGTATACACTCTGGTTATGAAATATTATGAAATATTTACTTTGAGAGCTATAACAATACCATGAATTTATCATAACTATGGCAAGAGCTGAAGGAGCAAGAATGAGCAAGAATAAGATGGAGAAGAATCAGAATGTGGTGAAGGAGAGAGGAGGTACATGGGGTATGAAGAGAACCTACTGTTAGTAGACATCCAAAACATCACAAGTCATACATACACATTGTGAATCTTAAGGATTGGCCTTGGGAAACATAGATCATGTCCCTTTACTGAGGTTGTTGAGACACTTGGGAATAACAGTGCTAGTGGCAAAAACTAATCCTGGATGTGGTTAGAGTCAGAGAATAAAGGAGGTGGGCTAAACACTGCCTCTATGGAAGCCAGGAAAACAAGAATCCTTCTTTGGGAAACCTGGAAGGCTAATCAGGACTTTCCCTTCATTGCTGTACAGCCATACCCTGTAAATAGCTGGCCCAGGAAAATCTAATTTATTTAAAGATGAGTTACAAAAAGAAAGTAGAAGAAAATAAAAAATAAGAAGGGGAAGGTTGAGAAGAAGGGCAAAAGAAAGGGAAAAGGAAGGAAGAGAAAAACTAGTACTTCATCCATAGAAAGAATGAAAAAAAATCTTTGGGGGGAAAAACAAACTATATAAACATAGTATTAAAAACCATTTATTAGAAAATATATTGCTCAAAATAGAAAAAAATATTTACCATTTCTATACAAACTGAAAAAAATAAACAGTTGCTTCTGAGAAAATAAGCACAAGGCACAAACTCAGGAGTTCAAGGAAGAAATCTTGTCTAAATATAGTAATCAAAACTGTGAATGTTCTAAATATACCAATTAAAGGACAGATTTTCAGGCAGAAATATATATCTCTAGAAGAAACACACTTTAAGTATAAACTAGATTAAAAGTAAATGAATAGAGAAAGCAATACTATGTTAACAGCAACCAAGATGGGGTGCCTGGGTGGCTCTGTCATTAAGCATCTGCCTTCAGTTCAGGTTGTGATCCTGGAGTCACTGAGATCTAGCCATGCATCAGTCTCTCTGCCTGGTGGGAAGCCTGCTTCTTCCTTTCTCACTCTGCCTGCTTGTGTTCCCTCTCTAGCTGTGTTTCTCTCTGTCAAATAAATAAATAAAATCTTAAAAAAAATAGCAATCAAGAGATAACTGGAATACCTATATTAATTTTATATAAAATAGGGCTTCAGAATAAGGAAGATTATTAAGAATAAAGAGGGATATTGCACAGTGGTAAAGAAGTCAATTCTCCAGACACCTGGGTGGCTCAGTTGGTTAAGCATCCAACTTTTGATTTGGGCTCAGGTCATGATCTCATGGTCATGAGACAGACACCTGAGTTGGGCTCCACACTGGGTATGGAACCTGGGTATGGAAGCTGCTTAAGATTCTTTCTCTCCCTCTGCCTATCCCCCAACTCCCACCACCCAGCATTCATAGCTCACACGTGTATATGCACACATGCGTACTCTCTCACAAAAACATCAATTCTCCAAAAAGTCATAATATTCATAAATCTACCTAACAAAATGATATCAAAATAAGTGAGGTAAAATCTGATGGAGAAATAAGCAAATCTTTTATTATAGCTGAGTTCAGCACTCATCTTTTGGCAGGCAGAAAATCAGTAAGGATAATTGATAGGGGAACATCACTACCTGTCTACTTGATCTAAGTCACAGTCACAGAGGAGTATATTCAGTAACAACAGAACAAGAATTCTTCTCAGACATACATAAAACACTCATCAAGATAGACTACATTCTAGACTATAAAATAAAGTGAGTAAATTTATAAGAATAGAAATCATGCAAAGCATATTTTCACACCATACTAGAATTAAACTAGAAACCAGTAACAAGAAAGTATCCAAATATCTGGAAATAAGTAACATACTTCTAAATAATACATGGGTTAGAAAATTTTTTAAAATATTTTAAATTGTAATAAAATGCAAATACAACTTATCAAAATTTGTGGAATGCAGTGAACAAGGTTCTTGAAACAAAACATATAATATTAAATGCATGTATTAGAAAATAAGAAAGATATAAATAAATAACATGAGTTTTCATCTAAGGAAACTAAAAAAGAGCAATTTATATCTAAAATTAGACAGAAAAAAAAAGAAATAAAAATTAGAGCAAAAATCAATGAAGTTGAAAACAGTAAAAAAAGCAAATAAATAAAACCAAAAGATGGTTATTTGAAGATTCCATAAAATTGATTAATATCTACCTTAGTCTAACTAAGATAAAAAGAAAAAAGACACAAATTATCAAATAAAAAGTGAAAAAGGGATTGTTAAGGATATTAAAGGTTAATAGAGATATCCAGAGAGCAACTCTATGCCCACACATTTGAGAACTTAGATCAAATGGACCAATTCCTTTAGAAGACACAAACTGTCCAAACTCAAAACAAGGAGAAATAGGTGATAAGAGTAGCCCCATAATCAATAATTAATAACCTTCTAAAAAAGAAATACCAGGCCCAGATGATTTCAGTGGTAAATTTTACATATACTTAAGAGAGAAATGATATCAGTTCCCTACAATTTCATGCTTCCTAACTCATCATATAAGGCCAGCATTACCTTAATATCAAAACCAGTAAAAAGGCATTACAACAAAGGAAAACTACAAACCAATATCTCTTATGGCCATAGATGCAAAACCTCAAAATATTAGCAAATCAAATAGAACAATGTATGAAAAGAATTATACACCATGGCCAAGTAGGATTTATTCGAGGTGTGCAAGGCAGGGTCAGCATTAGAAAATCAGTCAGCATAATCACCATATTAACAAACAATAAAAGAAAATCATACGATTATACCAATTGATGCCAAAAAAGACTTTGGTAAAAATTTAACACTCAATGATAAAAACCAAGGAAGGGAGGAATACATGGGGACTTCCTCAATTTGGAAAGGAAAGATGCAATAAATGGCATTAGAACAACTGGATGCATATTTAGAAAAATTAACTCTGGTCTGTACTATCCACCATGTACTAGAATGTATCTCAAATGGCTCAGATACTTACATTTTTTTAATTATATAATAAAATATTGGAAAATATTTTTGAAACATGAGGTGGGGAATGTCTTTCTTACCAAAGCTCAAACCATAGAAATTAGAAAGAAAACGTATCAAGATGGACAGGATTGGAGGAGATTATGCTGAGTGAAATAAGCTAAGCAGAGAAAGTCAAGTATCACATGGTTTCACTTACTTGTGGAGCATAAGGAGTAACATGGAGGACAGTAGGAGAAGGAAAGAAAATCTGAACTGGGGTAAATCAGAGAGGGAGATGAATAATGAAAAACTTTAGACTCTGAGAAACAAACTGAGGGTTTTGGAAGGGAGGTGGGTTGGGGAATGGGGGAGCCTGGTGGTGGGTATTGAGGGCACGAACTGCATGAAGCACTAGGTGTGAGAGATAAACAATGAATCTTGGAACACTGAAAATAAATAAATTAATTAAAAAAAATCAGATAAAGCCCCCCCCCAAAAATGATGCATTTGACTGTGTGTTTGCCTTATTTAGTGCAAAACCTAAAAGAAAAACACTATTTTCAATATAAAAGGATGAAAGATAAATGGTGAAAAAGTATTTAAAACTCACATTAAAAGGCTAACACTTAAAACCTTAGAAATTCATAAGATAAATATCAAAAATCCAAGGAATATGAATGGGCAATTACAAGGACATGAAACACAAATAGTTGGTAAACATAAAAAAGGTATTCAACTTCATTCCCAAGAAGAGAAAATGAAAATCAATATATGCTGAGGTATTGCTTTCTATGCATCAAATTGGAAAAAATAAAATGAAGCTTGTTCCTAAGATTTGGTGAAATAGATATCTTCATTCATTGAACATGTTAATATAGGCTAATGTAGGTTTGTATGATTTCTATATTTTGCAGTGCAGGCATTCTTCCTCAGTGGTATTGTGGGTTTGGCTCCAGACTACCACAATAAAGTGAACATCATAATAAAGTGAGTCAAATAGGGGTGCCTGGGTGGCTCAGTCATTGAGCATCTGCCTTTGACTCTAGTCATGATCCTGGAGTCTTCGGATGGAGCCTGCACCAGGCTCCCTGATCAGCCCAGTGCCTGCTTCTCCCTCTCTCATTCCTCCTGCTTGTGTTCCTTCTCTAACTGTGTTTCTCTCTGTCAAATAAATAAATAAACCTTTTTTTAAAAGTGAGTTAAGTATTTTGTTTTCCTAGTATATATAAAAATTATGTTTATATTATACTTCATTTCTTAAGTATATAGTAGCCTTATGTCTAAGAAAAAATGATGCATACACCTTAATTAGAAAGTAATTTATTGCTAAACAATGCTAACCATTATCTGAGCTTTCAGTGAGTTGTAATCTTTTTGCTGGTGGAAGGTTTTACCTTGATGTTGATGGCTACTGACTGATCAGGGTGGTGGTTGCTAAAGATTGGGGTGGCTATGGCAATCACTTAAATAAGACAATAATGAAGTTTGCAGCAGTGACTGACTCTTCCTTTTACTTGAATACTTAGAGTCCATTGTGGGTTACTAATTAGCCTAATTAAAATATTGTTGTATTTTAGGGAGGCCTGAACAGAGGGGGAGAGATGGGAATAGTCGGTTAGTAAAACAGTCAGAACACATACGAGATTCATTAAGTTTACCATCTTATATGGGCATGGCTCATGGCATCCCAAATTAATTACAATAGTAAAGTCAAAGATCTGATCACAGATCACCATAACAAATACAATAATAATGAAAAAGTTTGAAATTTTGTGAGAATTACCTACATATGACAGATGCAAAATGAGCAAATGCTGTTAGAAAAATAGCACCAATAGACTTAATGCATAGTTGCCACAAACTTTCATTTTATGAAAAATGTGGTATCTATGAAGCACAACGTATGAATAGTGAAGTGTTATAAAATGAGGTATGCTTGTATATAAAATTTGCAAAGGTATAGACTCTGTAATCCAGCAAACATAATTCAAATAGTTTTTTCTTATAGATATAATTGCAGATATGTGAAATAATTTATGTTCAAGCTTATTGAAAAATTGACACATTATGTATCATATCAATAGACTAATAATAACCTATGTTTCTATCAAGAGGGGATTTAGTTAAATAAATTATAATGCATCTATATGATGGAATATTTTGCAACTAAAAAAAGCTATCTATAGGCTGGTACAAAAAGATTTCAAAGATATTTTTAAAACTTCACAGAAGTAGGGATGCTATATCTTTCATAAAAAGAGGAGAAAAAAAAACTACAGTTGATTCTTAAATAATTCAGGGATGAGAGGCTCACACCCCCCACAGTCAAAAATCTGTGTACAAATTTGACTCACCCAAAATGACAGCTAATAGCCAACTATTGACCAGAAGCCTTATCAATAACATAAATAGTTGATTGATACATATTTTGTACATATATGTATTATATACTGTATTCTTACATTAAAGTAAGCTGTAGAAGAGAAAATGCTATTAAAATCATAAGCAAAACATATTTACAGTACTGTACTCTTATCAAAAAATCCACTTAGAACTGCTCAGTTCTAACTCAACTTCAAGAGTCAACTGTATATACGTATAAGTTCTTGGTATTTATATTTTAAAAAAAAACTCCAGGGAATATGCAACAGACTCATAACAATGGTTTCATGTCTGGGAAATAAGGAGTTGTAAGGTTTTTTAGGGGAATGAAAGAGACCCCAAGGCAAAATGATCCAGAGGATGAGCTTTATTGCCAGCACCCTCTGTCAAGGTTCCCTGACTGGGGAGAGGAGAGTGGGGTAAGTCGGGCCTGGGTTGGGGAGTGTGGAGGTTTTTAAGCCTTATTGGTTCTGGATCTGGATTCGGGTGGGTTTTTCCCCATATTAGGCAAGGGAACATCATGTCGCTAGGTGATTGGCTGGGGGTGGAAAGTCCAGACAAGGGTGGGTGGTCCCTGGCTGGAAAGTCCCAGATGGAAAGTTTCGGTTTTCTGTCGAGGTTTGGATGTACTGGAGATGACGCAGTGGCCATGGCTGCTTTGGCGGGAAGATCAGCCATCTTGGCCCAGGCTGTGATGTTCGCCATTTTCAGTGAACCTGTCTCTCATCCAGCCCAACAGGAGTAAGGTATGACGGACTTTTTTGAACCACACATATTTAGTGCTTAATTCTTTAAAAATTTTTAATGTCACCATAAAAGAGGGTAAGATTTGAGATGCATGACTCTGCCTCAGCATCAATACCAGGACTTTGGGTCCAGGTGCAGCTATAGATGCTTCCTAGCATTCCCTAGTTGGCTCACTTTAGATCAATCTAGGTGGAAGACGGTTGAATAGATAAATAGAAAAAAAAAAAAAAAACTGTTTTCAAAGATTTGTAACTCTTGGGATCCAGGCAGTTTTGTAATGTCCCAAACCAAGCATGACATTGAAAGAAGGAAAATTCTAATATTCGTTCTGACTTACAAAAGCACTTTGGCCTGGCCGACAGCTTTAGAGATCTAGTAGGAAGGATATAATTGAGAGAATTAGAGATTATTACATTAACAGATATGATAAGAGCATGATCTCTCCAGTTTGCAAAGCTTCAATGAGTCACAAATCCACAATTTTGGTTTTAAGATCTATAAAAGCAAGTAATAATGTGCTTAGTCCCTGATGTCCAACAGGAGGGGATGAATTTTTCAGGCCAAATCTCTGCTAGATTGATTCTAGAGAAACCCTGGCCCTGAAAGTCACCATATGCAACACTGGAAGCAGTAAAGACCAGCCTGTGGAGATACCTGAAGTCAAGAGTAGGGGATAACAACTTGGAAGGGAATATATAATAATAGTATATCCACTACAGGCCGTATAACAACAAAGGACACTAGTGGATTCAAAAAAGTTAGAGTATAAGGAAACAGAAGTTTTCCTGAAACTGAAGGCTACCTTAGCCAAAGACTGTTAAGCAGGTAAAGGATTAAAGCCATGAAAAAGAATTTACCAATTTGTAGGCACTGAACATGGGAGTCCTAAGAGAGCATTTGAAAAAATGGTCTCAGTCCTCCACACCACTCCATATTCCCAAATTTTGTAATGTAACTTTTCAATGTTCTCTCTCAAAAGAAGTCTCTTAATGTACTCCCTTGAATCGGGGCTGGCCTTGTGACTTGTTTTGATTAATAAAGTGTCCAGCAGCGATGATGTGCATTTTAAGTGTAGACCCAAGAAACCTTTTGGACTTTCACTCTGTCTCTCTCTTGAAAGTCTATCAGTGCCTTAAGAACAAGCCGGGGCTAAATTGCTGAAGATGAGAAATTACCTAATACAGTGCTAAATCACTCTTACTGAAGCCATAGGCGACCAGCCAGCCCCAGCCAATCCTGACTCAGATCAGCAGAATTACCCCTTCAATTCATGACAGATTATAAATAGTGGTTATTTCAAGCTATTAAGAATTGGGGTTTTTGGTTACCCAGCAAAAGCTAATGATATAGGAGATTTGAACATAAGAGAGAAGGAAAGAGAACAGGAGAGAGAGATGGAGAGAGATGGGGAGGTGGGGGGATATGGGAGAGCATTAATACAGGGTACTCATATTTACTTAATAAGGGTATCTTTCCCTACTCCCCAGTTGTTTAAATATTAGTAGTAAATATAGGCATTAAGTTAATCATTTCATCAGTTTGTGGTCACAATAATTAGCTTACAAACTAGAGTATTACATCATCATGACTGTTGGGGCTGGTAGAACAACTTCAGTTCTCAGATTACTAAGCTTTTCACAACTATTATACTACCTTTCTCAACAAACCTCGAAATAGGTAATTTTCACTAATTAGGAAATATCTTTAGGAAACTGAACAGACTGGGTCAGAATAAAGCAATCTGTAAATGATAGAATTGGATCAGCATTCATATTTCATGAATCCAAATTCTGATGGAGCAAAGGGTAATGAAGAAACTGGTATGTGTGTATCTCAATTTTTTATTATCCTGAAAGTTTCTATAAGATAGTAGCAGGGCCTCACTGATCTGTGCTATCTATATTTACCCAAACTTTAGTAGTCATTTGTATTATAAGGTTGGAAATATTATTCAAGATCTTTTCTCTAGCTCCCTCAAATATAAAATGATGATTTTCATTATGACTTATTATGAGAAGTAAATAGCATAATACATGAAGAACAATTTGATCAATGGCATATGACCCTGATAAATACATGTTACCATAATGGTAGCTATATAAAATAATCAGTGGCACAGATGACATGATAAATATTAGTTGAAACTAATAATAAGCAAACTAAATTATCTATTCTTTAGTCTTGTTAACTTGAACTTCTTCTGTGTTGGACATAAGGGGACATGTCTTCGAATATGGGTGCCAAATTCTTCAAATGATTTGGCGAAAAACAAGCCTAAGCATTCCCTTAATGCTTTTTATCTCTAATTTAATGTTTAAGACTATATGGAGGCTCCACCATTAAATAGTGAATGAAGCAAGTTGATGGGAATTAAGGAGTGCATTTGTGATGAGCAGAGGGTGTTGTATGGAAATGCCGAATCACTACATTGTACACCTGAAATTAATATTACACTGTATGGTAGCTAACTGGAGTTTAAATCAGAACTTTAAAAAAAAAGTGAATGAAAATAGGAATTGCCTTTCCAAATTCAGAATAAATAAATGAATGTAATAAAAAATACCTTGTCTGCTGACATAATTGCTTCTTTTCATTCTGGAATAGAAGACTAGAAACTGAACAGAAGAGATAATCTTGGAAGAAAATTGTAAATATAGACTGTGTCAGCAAAATGCCAAAACAAATCAGGCAATTCAATAAAAGTTTTAGTCATTTGAAGAGATCATTCCAGCTTCCTGTCAACATCCATCCTGACTGTGGTTTTCACTGACAGCACTATCTTTTAACGAATTTACCAGTAGTTCATGTTGCAGAGATATCATCGTGATCACCTACCTACCATATGTAGACTCAGGCAAATTTAGAATCACACTCCTCAGAGAAAGTTAAATAGACTATTGCCACATCTTAAATTAGGAATTAAAAAATAATCGCTGTGATTCATCAATGGCATTTAATGAAACAATCCTCTCAGTGATAAAGATTTCTTCCCATTAGAATAAAATATATTTACATTCAAAAAGAAAGGCTCACATTCTTTGGATACTTTGCCATCATCCCCATTTAATTTCTATCAAAATTTTAAATTTAAACACTTTATTTCAGATAAAGCCTAAGAGCAACAGGAGTAGGTAAGTCATTAAGGAATATAAAGGAATATATGCCTGATAACACTTTTTGAGACATTTATCTGATCCCTCAGCACTGAGGCTTCTACCCTACCATAGGTAACTATCATGGTAATTTTTTGAGAAACAACTCTGTATAACTTATAAACACATGAGAGAGACCACTGAGAGAAATTCTTATGATGCAGCCAAGCCCCACCCTTTTCTGGTTGTGTGTGTATTTAAGAACATCTTGGATGTTCTTCAGCACAAAGCCATGCTTCCCCTTCTCCTCTTTCTGCCCTACAACACGTTTTCCCAGCTGTAGCACTACTGCTATAGCTGCGGGAAGACGTTGTGGCAGATATCCTGCACATTTTAGGATGCACCTTCCAACCCTATCCACTAGATGCCAGTAGCAGTGCTTCCCCTATCCAGTTGTGCCAATTAAAAATGTCTCCAGATGTTACCAAATGTCTTCTAAGGGGCAGAGATCTCCCTGGTTGGAGCTACTGCATTATAGGCTTTGGGATAAACTGCCGCTTTAATCGCTACTACTCCATTCCCCCAACATCTGTAACTAGAAAAGCTAATATTAGGATTTTGAGTTGATAAAAGTTGGCTCAACCTTCACCAAAGGGAATCCCCAGAAATTTCCATCCTTACAGAGATCCACATTTGATCTAGAGCTAGAGAAAAGTTGTTGCTTTCCACTTAATTTCCCACTGCAGAGTGATTGGCAGTGGAAAATGCACATTTTTTCCCTTTGAAAACAGAAAAGTGGATGAGAGAGAAAAATCTAAATAAATGACTGAAAAATTCTTAAATTCTGAGCTATTTCACCCAAAAAGAACATCATGAATAAGACCCCAGCATATTGGTCCAGCTGAATCCTTCCTCTGATATGAGGTGTCAGTCCTACACATACTCCCAGGAAAATTCTGTTCACAAGCTCTCTTTGAAAAAATAACTAGATTAAAAAGCAGCCACATCACCAAAGAATAATTAACAGAATTCAGAGAGATTTAAGTATAAACACAAATTTAGGCTTGTTTTTGGCCAGATCATTTGAAGGCTTTCGCACCCATACTTGAAGAACTGTCCCTTGAGGTCTAACACAGTAGGAAAATTTCAGTGTTAGAAGATTAAATAAAAATACATGTGATATAATCTTAAATCTTTAAGATGTCATCTTAAAGACATCATCTTTAAATGTCTAAAGCAAACCCCCAGTATTTTCATTATTAACCACTTGTTTTCAGGTTAGTCTTGGCTTTATAATTCTTTTTAAGAATAATGGGACATGGTTTCTTTAACATTTCCATAAATAGGGTGCCTGGGTGGCTCAGTGGGTTAAAGCCTCTGCCTTCAGCTCAGGTCATGATCTCAGGGTCCTGGGATCGAGGCCCACATCGGGCTCTCTGCTCAGCGGGGAGCCTGCTTCCTCCTCTCTCTCTCTGCCTGCCTCTCTGCCTACTTGGGATCTCTCTATCAAATAAATAAATAAAAAATAAAATCTGAAAAAATAATTATTAAAAAAATATTAAAAAAAACATTTCCATAAATAAAAGACTCATTTTCATGATTTTCCCAAAGTAAAAGAATTTTGGTCCAGACATAAATTGGTACTATTACTCCTATAAACAGAAATCTGTGAGAAATTTAAATGACCTTTCTCCAGCTTCAAAAAATTATTTCCACTAGAAAACTTCCATTGAAAGAGCAGCAAATCACCCCTGCACAAAAGAATGCAGTGTGTAATGCCTTTCAGCAACCCAGCTCCCAGAGCTTTGCTTTGTAGAACTGGATGGCTTAACAATAGATTTCAACTGCAACAGAAGCACAGAACATTCTACAGATCCAAAAAGGTGCTTTCAGGTAAGAACTACAATTATACATGAACTCAAGCAGCAGCCCAGACAGCAGGAGAGAAAAACTGCCCCCAAGTAGAGAAAATCAGTAGGAAAGAATGGTGATGTCTGAGATAAGGTTGTAGAAGGAAAGCAAAAGTAATTGAGAGTGTTTAAAAATGTATACCAAGTTTTGAAATGTGAAGTTGAAAGAAGAGATAGAATAGGGCTTCAGACTCACCTTCCCAAATTCAGTCCTGAATTCAAGACAAGCTCTGACCAAATTTTGTTCAATTTTTTCAGTATGCCAAAAATTATATTTTTAGTTTATTATTTATTTATTTATTTATTTATTTATTTATTTATTTATTTATTTAAAGTATCTCTCTTGATATAATCCTCGTGTGTTAATCCAACTTTGATGTCTGATCCAAACTAACATGTAGCTTGTATTTTTAAATCAGTATGTTCTCAGCTTCCTGATTAGCTGTCTTTAATTTCTAAGGAAAAGCAAAACACTGATATACTCAGAAAATCTTTTCTTTCCATGCTTCATAAAAATTTTTCCAAAGGCAAACCCCAAAAGAAAATGAAATAGAAGAAACAAAATTCTCATCATATATTAAGTGAAATGGGACTTAAAAACAGCAAAACAATTAGTAAAATTATGATCTTTATGTAAAACAGTATTTATGGAATGAAGTAATGCATCATAGTAAGTTTTTTTATTCTTTCCTTTTTTACTATATTTTGAGTTTGCTTAATTAAATGGTATTTATTATTATTTTGGGAATAAAAATAAAAAATGTATATGGAAATAGATTAACCAGGTTGAAGGTAGACAGATGTGAAAATTAAGGAATTGGAGTATATGCTTTAGGTCCTTGCACATCTACTTTCTCCAAAAAATAGGGAGGATGAGAATGTTGAGTGGTTCCTGGCAAATGTCCATAGTACCTTCAACATAGTAGACTTTCGTAGGTTGGAAATTCTCACTTTTCTGTTAGGACAAGTATAATCCTAACCTTTGGGAGATAGATATCTTCAAGAAACCTCATCATCCTCATTACTACCATATGAGACACACAGAGGAAGTTCTCAGAGATTCTTGTCCTTCCTCACTGGTGATCATTACTGGAGAGCCTAACTAGACTTCTGGGTACCCCATGGTACTCTGCTGCACTCTGAGTACCCTAAAAGTATTTAACAGTTCCATTAACCTCAAAATCAATGAGGTAAACTAGGAAAAGGATGTCGTTTTCTTGATTTTGCATCACATATCTTCTTTTGCTCTAGAGCACCAATTCTCTAATGGAAGAAACGTTATAATTTCTAATTAAACACAGCAATTTCTAATTAGAGATGATTCCACCATATGCAGTTAAAAAATTTATTATAGGTAAGTAGTTCTTTCAAGATTCAATGTTCTCATCAGATTTACTTTCCACTTAAGGGGCTGCCCTATTCTGTTTTCATTTGCAAAATCATGTCTGAGTGTAGGAAGAAATATAGCTAACCTCATGGCATTTGGGTACTGGGCTGTGACTGTGTTTCATGCTCCTCTGCCTAAGGAGAATCATCTGATATGACTCTGGTTTAGTATCCTTTTTTACTATATTTTGAATGAATTTTTTTTTTCTGCTAAAATAGCCATGCATTGTTGACTCATGGTCTTTTCATACCTTTAATAAAAGCAAGATGTGGTAGTTCCAGGGAGGTTAGCCTTCCCCTTCTGACCGGGCATCCTACCTTTGCCCTAATAATCAGATGTCCCAAATTATGGTAATGAATCCCTTGTGATCTCAAATTTGGGAAATCTACCTTGAAGTTCTCTACTTCAGAGTCACTTCACCACCCATGATGGTATCTCTCTGACAAGTTTGCTGGCTAGTGCTTTCAGCCATGTCCTGTGTCCTTGTTAGGGGCACTCAGAAACTTCCGGAAACCCTCCATTCCATGCAGGTTCTGAGGAGGTTTGAACTCAACACCACAATGGACAAGTCCTTCAACCATTTTTAATCTTCTCTGTGTCTCTTTACATATGATACCATGCTGACCACATGGTTTCTTTGAGGGCTTTGTATTTTCCAAAGAAATATCCCCCAAGAGATATATACATAGTCTCTTACACTGGGGTTTTGCCTCCCCAAAAGCATTTAAGTTATTTACCTTCATAAAATCTAACCTTCTACTCAAAAGGAGAAATCAGTTAACTAGTGTCTTTTTTTTTTTTTTTTTTAACTACACAACTCATCTCTCAATAGGTGTCTATAATCAGAGGAAAGGCTTTCAAATTCCTTTTCATTGTGACTGAATGTTTCTCCACGTGGTACTCTTCTGCTCTGTATTCTACAATGATGTTCTTTTTTTGAGCAATAAGCCTCATGGCCTTTCTTTTATTGCAAAAGGGATGCTGGGAAGGAGAAAAAACAAAATTATCTTATTGAAATAGATGAGACACTGGGTGCTGTTCCAACACCATTTGCTCGCATTTGAGTGACTTACACCTTTTCACTTCTTTAGCAGGATGGTATCTTGCATATATTTATTTTCAAAAATTAAGTATCATTAAGTAAACTCAAAATCAGTTAATGTTACCATCTACATTTTATAGATATTAAAAGTGACACACAGAGAAGTGACATTATTTATTCCAGATTTCTTAACTAGGAAGTGGTATGTCTAACATTCTAACCCAGACTTATCTGAGTTTGGAGCCCTCAGTTCTTTGACTTCATGCATTCTAAAGACCCATGGCCTATCATACATTCTGTGTCTCTGTGTCTTCTTCATGTAACCTAATCTTTTGGTTGAGAAAAGAGGGAGAGGGGGTAAGGAGAAGAATTCTAATGTTGGGGCTCCCATAACTCCTTTCAACTCCTTTCTTCAGCCTCGTTCCCCTCAGATGGGCATGCAAATAATCCGAAGGCATTTGCTCAATACCCTGACATTCCTTGGTAGGAGAGGAAAACTTTTTCCTTCTTTCCTTTTAGGTTCTTTGGATGGTCTAATAATTAAACTGACACAAGAGAGATTAACAGGAGAAAGAATTTTTAATTTCTACATAGGAAAGTCTCAAAAAGGCGACCAAAGCAGGCAGCTTTTATACCTTATTAGACAAAGAAACAATAAATTTATGAAGAATTAACAAGACAAAGAAGTTTGGGCTTAAGATAGTAAATTAGTGATGAAGTCACAACATTTATTTATACAGCGTTCTTGGCCCTAAATTCTCTCTCTGGTGGTAAGGATTTCTTTCTACCTCCCGATACAGGGACATTGCCTTTCATATGGGAGATTTATTTCCTGCTTTCAGGACAAAGCAAGGTCAGATTGTCTTTCTTGCATTAGATATTCCCTAAGTAACTTTAGCTTAAAATAATCAATATGCCAAGTGAATATTTTGGGACACTCTATCCTGAACCTTGCCACTTTTTTCTTAGATAACAGTTCTATTTACTCATTCTCATAAGACTGTGAATCTCTCAGCTCTTAAGAAGACCTGTATCTATTCCTTCCATGAAGTCTCTGAGTAGTTGTTCAAACTTTTGGTTTATATAAGAATTTGATTAAAGCCTTCAAATTAGAAACAGCAATTACTAAGCACAGATCAATACAGAAACAGTGTAAAAAGTCCTCACTACTACCATCACCCTTTCTCACCAAATGCACAGATACAGAAGATAATAGGAGAGAACAAAGAAGAAGGAAAAGATGAACAAAAAATGAAAACGTCAGAATGAGGACATTAACAGAGTGACCTATCTGAGAGCATTTTACTCAATACTATGGTTAAGGAGAGGTTGAACATTAAAACTAATTTCACATGTCTATTTATAGATATAATTTGTGGCTTAATGGTAGGTCAGTTTAGTAAGGCATAGTTACTACTTATTCCCCCAAAAAAGTCTTTTATCTCCAAGTTTAACGCTAACCAAGTCGGTTGCATATTTCCTTCTAATCAGTGTATTGAACATAATCTCAATTCTCTTCTAAGGTTAATATGTTTATTAACCAGAGGCTAGAGGAGTTAGATGAGAATAGTGAAGATTCAAATGATGCATAATATAAAAATAAGTAAATAAAAATCAGTATTTTCACATTTCTATAAGATAAAAGCTTAAGCACACATTCAATCAAATATATTTTTAAAACTTCAATCATTCATTCAACAAAGTAGGAAGTAGACAGTTTGGTGATTTTATCCTAAAATGACATTTTTAAAAATGTTGCTCTAGTGAAAGTGGGAAAAGATTTCTTGCTTTCATTTTCTGCAATTTGAACTATCCCAAATCAATAGCTCGAACTTCTTAACTTTGTAACGTCATAAGAAATGACACTTAGCTGATTATTTCTCAAAATAGCACAAGTAGACCCATTTTGTCCAAAGCACTCAACAAAGGACCTCTGCTGCTTCAGCCCAGGCACAGCTTGATTGCCACAGAGAAAGAAAGCTCTGACTTTAGAGCAATCCACATCTTAGTACTAATATCTTTTCTCTGTTGGAGCCTACCTACTTTACCTCTTTGAAATCCATTTATTTACTGTAAAATCAAAATGATAAAGTTTTATTTGGCTTTGAGGCTTTGGTTGATGATTCTGTGTCATACTGATTTTCTTAACTTTCCCTTCTCATGGTCATGTTCTAATATTTCTGCCTAGAAAATTTCTTTTTTGTATAATTTTGGTTATATTTGTTTACTTGTGCCAGCAGAGAACACAATTTCATATTATCCATTTTCTGCCTTCCAGTGTTTGATTTCCATGAATGCTATATAATCATTCCTTAGGCTACATGGAAGATATAATGGAAAATGGAAAATTCTTATTTTCAGAGAGAAGACAATTTAATAGTATAGTCCAATAAAAGCATCTGAATTTATAGTGGCTGAAGAACAAAAAAAAAAGACCTATATCTGTTTTAAGCAGGATATCAGGTAGCCTACATAATTACCTAGGAAGCCATGGAAGTTAGGGGCTGTGAAACCAGAAACAGTTCCCTAAATTACACTGAAGTACCACTCAAAGAGAGATGGTAACTTTGCCAGTGGAGTCCAACACTGTGGCTGGTGACCAGAGCACATTGGATGGTGGGCTCCAGATTTTTCCTGCCTGAACCTCTTCAGTTGTTCCTCTAGAAACTGGACCTGTTACCACCATCACTTAAATAATTCCTACATAAAAGCTTCATTTTGATTTTATCTTCTGATTCATAATTCAGCAAAAATACATATAATTGGCAGAACCCAGGACACTTGCCTGCACTTTAGCTCAAACAGAGTCTAGAAATACCAGTATCTGATTTCACAGTGGAAATTCACAAAGGGGGAAATTCCCCCAGTGATGGTGGAAGAATGTTTAAAGGTTTGGAATAGATTCAAGGGGAAGGGCTATTAATGACTAGGCAACATTAAAGCAAATTAAATACAGTTGCACCTTACATTATAGTATAAAATACTGAATTACATACTTTAGATTATATGTTGTCTAGGCTTTCCAGCAGCAGTCTTTAAGCAAGACTGTTAAGAATAGTAATATTAGTTGTGTACTTTCTCTGTTATTATGGTATTATTTCTGTGTTATGAATATTTTTGTGCATTGCCTCATTTAATCTTTATAATAAGCCTAAGAGTGGATACCATTTAAGCACTTGTGCTGAGCTAAATAGTAGCCTTGCAGGTATGTCCACATCTAAATCACCAAAACCTGTGAATATGTTAAGAAACATTATTAATGTAAGGATCTTAAAATGAGAAGATATCCTGGATTATCCAAATAGGTCAAAGGTAATCTTAAGGTCCTTATCAGAGGGAAAGGCAAAAAAGATGTCACAATAGAAACAGAGTTGGAATAATGAGTTTTGAACAAGGAGAAAGGAGACATGAGTCAAGGAATGCAGGTAGTTCCTAGTAACTAGAAAAGGCAAGGAAACAGTTTCTTCGAGTTTTTAAAAGGAATGCAGCTCTGCTCACATCTTGATTTTTTTTTCCTTTACGATCCCTTTTATATGTCTAGCCTTCAGAAGTATTAAGATAATAGGTCTGTATTGTCTTAAGCCACCAAGTTTGTGGTAATTTGTCCCAGCATCAGTAGATAACTGGTATGACCCCATTTGACAGATGTGGAAGTCAAGGCTTAGTGTAATTCACTTACCCCAATTTTCAAGCTAATGAGCAGCAGAGCAAGGATTTAGATCATTTGCCTAACTCCAAAGTTTGCTCACTTCTCACCCCATGCACTTGTCAATGCTATAAGCATTTGTTATAGATAGAACATGATTCTTGGGGGCAGGGGAGAAGAGAGAGTATCTCATGGGATTTCAGTGACATAACATTAAAGAATTGACCAGATTTCAATAAATAAATAGGGATAAAGAGTTTTCCAAATAAAGTTTCAGAACTTATGGAGGCAGGCAGAGCTCATTATTATAGCACTTTTTTATTTTATTTTATTTTTTATTGTCACTTAATTTTTTTCCAGTGTTCCAAGATTCATTCCCCATTCCCCACACCCAGTGCTCCACGCAATAGGTGCCCCCAGTACCCACCACCAGGCTCTCCCATCCCTCCACCCCCCTCCCTCCAAGTCCCTCAGTTTGTCTCTGTGTCCAAAGTCTCTGTTCTTTCATTTCTCTCCCTGGATTACCCTACTTCCCATTTACTTTCCTTCTCCCACTGCCCTCCAGGTTACCCCTCATGAACCGCAAGTAAATGAAACCATGTGATACTTGACTTTCTCTACTTGGCTTATTTCACTCAGCATAATCTCTTCCAGTCCAGTCCATATTGCTACAAAAGTTGGATATTCATCCTTTCTGATGGAGGCATAGTATTCCATTGTATATATGTTCCACATCTTCTTTATCCATTCATCTGTTGATGGGCACCTTGGCTCTTTCCACAGTTTGGTGATTGTGGCCATTGCTGTGATGAACATTGGGGTACATGTGGCCCTTCTTTTAACTACATCTGTATCTTTGGGGTAAATGACCAGTAGTGCAATTGCAGGGTCGTAGGGTAGCTCTATTTTTAATTTTTTAAGGAATCTCCACACTGTTTTCCAAAGCGGCTACACCAGTTGACATTCCCACCAAAAGTGTAGGAGAA
>PITA01028467.1:0-19353 GCA_004023965.1 Spilogale gracilis
ACACTCGAGATTTTAAATCACACTTGGGAAAATTCTGGAGAATTTTAAGTCATGTTGGGGGCACCCAGTGGCTCCGTCAATTCACATCTGCCTTCCACTCAAGCCATGATCTCAGGGTCCTGGGATTGAGTCCCATGTGGGACTCCCTGCTCAATGGGCAGTCTGCTTCTCCCTCTCCCTGTGCGTCCCCCCACCCCACATGCTCTGTGTTTGTATCTCTCTCTCAAATAAATAAATAAAATCTTTGACAAAAAAGGACAGACACGTGTAGACATAGGTGAGAGGTAGACAAAGATGGAAATGCAGGTAGAGGTTGTCAGGCAGCTGTGCAGATGGAAATGGAGATGGGGGCTGGGGATGTGGTGCAGAGGGAGCTCCTGCTCTAAGAGCTGATACAGGTGCAGGGGAGCAAGGGACAGGGGTGTGAGGATGGGCACAGATGTGGGTGTAGACCGAGGTGAGAGATGGGAGTGCTCATGCAGACAGATATAATTGCACATGGAGATATAGACTCGTGTGTAGGTCATATGGGGATGTAAATATACAAGCAGGTGTGGGCGTGGCTCTTGGTTTAAGTGGGAGACAGGTTGAGCAGTAGGCAGAGGCAGGGGTGTGGCAGGGGGAGGGGGAGGTGCGAATGTTTCAGCACACCCTCTCCCAAGTTCCTCCCGCACTGTGCTCGCTCCTCTAGAGGTCCTCTCTCCCTTTCATGGTGGGATTGCTCCACCACACTCTGGAGAGAGAGGGTCTTAGCCTTGCCAACCAGTGAGGGTTTTCTTTACATAAAGGAAATGTGACTAATTTTCCCAGTGCCCTACGACAGACAGAGTATTTCAGTTACGTCTGGTGTTTGATCTTACAAAACAATATATATCTATTTTTTGTACTTGCATTTACGGAGTATGTGTCTGTCAACAAAGTAGATGAGGTGGAATTGTTTCGTCAAATGATGTGAGACTCTAGAAGTCTTTCGGAGCACGTCAAAGTGTAGGGTCCCAAGTCCCTGGTAAATGTCTGAATCAGCTAGAAAAGCCTAGTACTCCAGCCCTGGCACCTGAGAGGAGTCGGTGTGAGTGAGTCTAGATCACACGTTCTCACATCAAGCTTCATTGTCTGGCTTTCCGAGTTACTGCTCAATCACCAGAGAGCCCCTGACCGCAGTCATCTTAGCTCTGTCTACACTGCATTCTAGACACTTAATACTTGAAAAATAGTGTTAGTTGAATCTCAAATGCAACTGTATTTGGAAAGTGCAAATATTAAATCATGGAAATGTTAATTATATGTGGTATACTTTGACAGAAATAACCATTTAGGTAAATACATTCTTCCCTAATCCTTAAAATATGTCAGTGATACCTGGATTGAATAATGGTTTTGCACAAAACACAATGTTCTTTTGTAAATATTTCTGTGGATTTCTGAATATCTTTCACTGTTAGGATACTATTCTTAGATTTTAGACCAAATTGCATATAAAATTAAATATGTATATATATATACACATATTTAAGGGAATAATACAGCCTGTTTTCTTTGATCAAAGAAGGCAAGAGTGGCAGCCAGGAGTATATAGGACTGGTTTGAACTCTTGCTACATATTCAGGATATGCTGGTTGAATACCTATTCACTTTGTAAGAACTTTTAAATGCATTTTCCAATTTATATCTCACTTTGAGAGTTTGTTATTCACATTGTAAAGGGCTTAGTGAGATTTGGGATCCATAAGGCACTGGTTCTCAAAGTGTGGCCCCACCATTAGCAGCTTTGGCATCTCGTGGAAAACGCCAGAAACGCACACTTTTAGCCCTGCCTCTGCTTTAAAGCCTCCACAAAAAAGACGGACAGAAGCTGGTCTCCTGCTGCAACCCCCCCCCCTTCCCCCAGAGCCCCAGGCAAGGACAGAGAGAGCTGCTGTGGATGCAGTAGTTTTTGTGTTGCCTCATTTCACACTTTTCAGGGAGGTTGTTCCTCATCTGTGGGCCCGTCCTTGGGTTTGCTCATATCCAGCCTCCAAATGTGAGAAGATGAAGCAAAAGAGAAAGTGGCTCAAAAAATAGGACTTCATGGATGCCTGGTTGGTTCAGTCGTTAAATGTCTGCCTTCAGCTCAGGTCATGATCCTGGGATCCTGAGATTGAACCCCATGGGGCTCTCTACTCCGCAAGAAGCCTGCTTCTCCGTCTTCCACTCCCCTTGTTTGTGTTCCCTCTCTAGCTGTGTTTCTCTCTGTCAAATGGATGAATAAAATCTTTAAGAAAATAGGATAAAAAAATAAAAATAGGACTATACTACAAGTTTATACAGTGATGATATTTTTGATCCAATCAGAAGTATCCACTTTTTTATATTACTATTATTATCTTAAAAAAACAGAGAAGTATTTTATTCCCAGCACATTTTTACACAGGAAGTTTGGTGTTAGCCAAAAGTTAAATATTTCTCTGTAGCAACAGTGGCAACTTTCTGGCTATATTTACAAATTGCCTTTGACACAAATGTTCCCAGGAGCTGTTTGTTCCTGTTCTAAAACATAAATTTAAACAAGGTATTTGGACATAGATTAGAGCTAGTTTATCCACAAAAGCAAATGACACAACAACAAATGACATTAGAGGATTTATTCGCCTCACTTGGCCCTACCAGACATGAGAGGTCTGTGGGATGGAGACCATTTCTGCATCAGACAGGAATTCCTTTTATATTTCCTGACATACCAATTAGAGGTGGGAGAAAAGTGAGTAGAGAACACAGAGCTTTTCATGCTCTTCCTGTGCATGAGCTCCTCAGTGGCTCCCTTGAGCATGTCAAGTACAAGTCTAAATGTCGGGGACGACGGTGTGTGATCCGCCCCTCCCAAGCCACCAGAAACTTTGGTGGAGGTACCGGTATGTGAATGAAAGCACCTCCGGGCTTTCCCCACCTAGAATCCGGAAAGCCACTTATACGGTGGGGGTGGACCGGGGCAATATGTCCTTTGTGTGCTTATCCAAGACAGAGTTCCATTTAATCCTCCTCCGGGTAATCATATCTCTGTATCTCTTATCTGTATTCCTTGATCCCTCTGCCTCAATGGTCTCAACTTCTGTGAGTTTAAGCAATCACTCTGTACCCTGCAGTAACAATACTAATCCTGTCTCTAGGGCGGGTGCAAAAGCAGTTAAAGATTTAACTGCACCACCCAACTTCCTCACTTGGGAATAATAAAAGACTGGAACCCTTGACAGTAGAGAGAGACAAAGACAGAGGCAGAGGCAGCAAGAGAGCCTGCGAGGAAAGAGCAAGAGAGCCGAGGAAAGAGCAAGAGAGCCGGCAAGCAGCAAGAGAGACAGAAGAGACAGAAGCAAAGCAAGAGGGCCAAAGCCAGAGCTGGAGAGTTAGACCTAGAAAGCCAATGTTAAAAAGCCAGAGTGTGAGCCTGAGCCTGCTTCATAGGTCTCTCCTGACTGACTTCGGGTCTGTTAGCTTGCATCAGATTTCCGTGTCCGTGTCATTATTTCGCCCGCCAGACATCCTGTGGTTCAGGACCCACATCTCTGCTGAGGCTGTCCCCGGTGGTGACATCTAAAGCATCCCTATATTCACCTTCCTGAGTTACCTGTCAGGTACACAGAGGGACACAGCACGTGGGGCCCTTTGGAATTCCCTTCTTGCGTTGCCGGTAAGACAGACTTTGACCCCCTCCTCTGCTACCTCACATAGGTGTTCTGCTTGCTTTCTCCAACCCCAGACGCTCGGCCGACGCAAGCCCATGGCCCCCATCACCATCTCCTATGGCACCCCCACCCCCAAATTGAAATCAGTCTTTCCCTTGTTTGTTTCTCTCTGACTTATTATGAATGCTTTGGACAGAGGTCATCTCTTGGTAAGCACTGAGCCTCCAGACCCTCCAGCAGATTCATCACGTATCAGGAAACTCCAAATACATTTGTTGGACGTAGAAGTAGACTCTTGAGCATGGAATGTGGGGAATAGGATGAGGAGTCAGAGTTAACACTCCGTTACCATTCTCAAGATGGTTTCTCCAATTGTTTGCTACTAAGGATTACACCACAGCATCAGGAGAATGGAGAGGGTGCCAACAAGCGATTCAATGAAAACAAACAAACAAATGAAGTTTTATTCTCCTAATTTTTTCTCATTATTGACCCAGTCCACTTGAAGTTCCTCATAGAGCAGAATTAGGTAACACCTGCTCCCAGTAACACATGAGTTCTGCTTGTTCCATTCACCAGCTGAGGCTCCTCATGGAGCAGTGGAGAAGGACCAGAGGGTCTGGGAGGCAGTGGCAGGCATGAGTCCTGAAATAATGTGGGACTAGGGGATTATTTCCTTTTCATTCAATTCAAGTAAATTCCACAGAGATGAATTGAGTTGTAAAAGCTTATCATAAAGGATTGATCAGCACATGCTTACACATCCACGTTCCACAGATATGTACCCATCCCACCTACCGGCACACACCTCTAGTACAGAGCTTACAGAAATGATGTGACAAACAGGAAACAGATAGTCCACTACAGACATCTCCTGCAAGCCCCCAAGGCTGGGGCACACATCCTCACCTCACACACACATTCTCATGTGCACACGTAAAAGTCCTAGTGTGATTTACCAGCATATCTACTTATAGTATACATGGAAGTCACCCACATTATTCACATTGGATGCACATGGCTATCATTCATGTATGAAAATGCAATCAGTAAGCATCTACACACCATCAACAGATGGACCCTCAAACTTTCCTCGATTACATATGCCCACACATACTTATAGGCACCCCCATTCCCCAGAGTCCATATCCGACCCAGGAAGCCACCATCCCTTTGCCACATGTCCCATTCCTCAGCTGTGATACACACACACAATCACACCCATTTATTCTAGTGAACACACACACACAGGTTCATCCATGAGGTCACAGCTGGCAGGGCCGCACATGCAAGCAGAGGCCCTGTAGCAAGCAAGGTCAGTGCATGTCTGAAAGGGATGTTTTTGAATAAAAGCCCTTCTGAAACATCCATACATGTCTAACCAAAGCTTCTCTGCTTCTAGAGGCTCCTAAAAGCACAAAGAGAACCCACCGTAATGGTCTCCTTTGTTCTCATCATTGTTGTCGCTGCCCTTTTGTTGTGTTTTGTCATTCCCTGAACATGTTCAAACATGTTCTTATGTTCAGTCCTTGTAATGTGTATTTCAGATGAGACACCAGGAATCAAAGGAAGGAGGTGGCTTTTGTAGTGTGACACAGTCATAAGAGACCAGAGTAGGGCACACATGACCCCTTCTTCTCATCCCACTAGACCAGAGATTCTCAGCTGGGGAAGGGAGGCAATCTGCCACTCATGGGACGTTTGGTGATGTCTGGAGACATTTTTGGTTATCGTAACTTTGGTAGGGAGGTTACTACTGGCATTTAATGGGTAGATTTCAGAGAGGTTTTTGGATATCTTATAATGCTCAGAACTTCTACCTATAATAAAGAATCTTCTGACCCCAATGTCACTAGTGCTAGACAGAGAAAGCCTGAGGGTTATCCAGGTAGCTTCCTGATATCCGTGTGAAGCGGCTGGGAGGGAACTGCCCAGCCTGACGCAGCCAGGTTCTTCAAATGAAGATGGGAAAGGTGGGGTGTGATCTTCTCCACGAGCCTTGTGGACCCACACCTGGCTGAGTTTAAAAGCCAGTAATAAGGTAGACACATAAATGGCTTCACTCTGCTGGCATTATTTCTGCCCATGCCCTCCAGAAGTCATCCCTCCAAGAAATGAGGAATTTTTTTTTTTTTTTAATCAGAAGGACTGAAACCTCAACATGAGCTATTGCTGAGTTGATGAATGACTACCCTACTCTTAAAGTTACATGCCTTCCTTTCAGTAGCAATTAAAAGAGAAACCAGGAGAACAAATACAAGTTTCTCCTTGCATGGCATTAATCAGCTGGACAGGCTCTTGCAGAGCTGAAATACATCCATCAGGGTCTCCCATTAAATCAATTAGCAAGCAAGAGGGAGGGCAGAGGAGGCCTGCAAAGTGTCTGGCAACCTTCTCTAACAAAGGCGCCTGCCATTCTGGAGTCTGAATACTCCCCTTATCCTCATTTCTATGGGCACAAAAACTGCTGGGAGTCAGGGGAAATGAATCATTTCATAAGAGAAAAAAAAAATCAGTTGTCATTTGATTCACTAGGAATTCTCTGAATAGTGAGCATCTTAGGCTCAACTCAAACCCACATCCTTCTGTGGTCCACTGTAAAGTAAGAGTGGTAGGAGCCCCTTTTATCAGAAAATTAGTAGTTTGTGTATTTATTTCTAGGCAATGAGAATGATGGACTTCAAACCATGTCCATTCTCTCTTCTCAGTCTTCTAATGCCTGAGGCATCTCAACAGGCATGGTTTAATA
Organism: Spilogale gracilis; assembly: GCA_004023965.1. Lineage (NCBI taxonomy): Eukaryota > Metazoa > Chordata > Mammalia > Carnivora > Mephitidae > Spilogale > Spilogale gracilis. The sequence continues at coordinate 6,406 of PITA01028467.1, forward strand.
GCATCTTACCATCCCCACTACAGATCTCTGTTGGCAGAGATCATTCAGGCTGTTCAGGTTGATCCCACAGCAATCCAATAAGGTGATGGCATGGCCATTATTATTCCTACTTAATAAATGATGAAATGAACGGAGTCTGTGAGATAGAAAGTGACATGACCTCAACCACGCAAAGTGACAGCAGAGGGATTAGAATGCGTGGATGTTAGGAGTCTGAGAGTTTGGGAAGTGAACAACTAAGAGCTTACATTCACGGCAGTAAACCAGAGGTTCTCAGTGTGACTTGTTTACCCCTGGAAGTGGAGGGATGCTTCCAGACATGCTGATGTCCTGGTCCCCACCCCAGACATTCTGGAAAAAAACAACAAAATTGCAGCCTGAGCATCACTTTTTGGAAGTTCTCTAGATGAACCTAACACAGCCAAGTTTGAGAATCACTGCTATGGATATTCACTACATTGCAGATTAAGAAAAGGGGCCCTCAGTTTTAGGAGTCATTACAGTGGCCTGGTCATGACTGGAGTTCAGTGACATCTGACCTCAAAGTTCATCCTGTTTTCAACCTGCTCAAGAATCAGCTCTAGCACCTGTGGGCACCCAGTGATTTCCACAGAGCTTTCATTACTCACATCACTCCAGTTTTCATGAGCACCATGAAACTGAGCAGGGCAAGCCCTGGGACTGTCCCATTACAGATAAGGGGGTTTCCACATTTTTAATTTTCAGAAAAGAGAGATTGACAGTAACTCCTATTCCTTCCATTCCTCACTCATGAACTTTAAACCTCAGGCTGCTAACTACACAATGCTCTGAAGTCTGGCCATGAGCAAAATGAAACCAAAATCTGATCCCCGTGGCTTTGGAAAGAGGTAGGGAGGAGAGGCAACTGTTTGCTTTGTTACCTGGGGGCATGCAGCTGGTGCTAATCAAGCGAGTCCAACAGAAATGATTAGAGTCCAGTACCTCTGCCCTATTTCTCAGGCCACTGCTCTATCCTAAGGTGACACAACAATGATACTGATTGGATCTGACATGTCAAGGGCTGAGGGTACAAGCTGGTAGTTTACCAAAGTTGTGAATTTCCACAGGGAGTATGAGATGTAAGAAAGAAAAGCAAGGGTGCCTGGGTGGCTCAGTCATTAAGAATCTGCCTTTGGCTCACGTCATGATCCTGGGGTCCTGGGATCAAGTCCCGTGTCATTCTCCCTGCTCAGCGGGAACCCTGCTTCTCCTTCTCTCACTCCCCCTGCTTGTGTTCCCTCCCTCGCTGTGTTTCTCTCTATCAAATAATAAATAAAATCTTTATAAAGAAAGAAAAGCAGACAAGTTGACTAAGCAGTTCACAATAAGAATGTAATCAACACAGGAAGAACTTGAGTGACTGAGCTACTTTCCAGGTCAGCACATCTTTGTTCTCAGATCCAAAAGGACGCCATTGCAAAATGGAAATGCATCATGGGGAAACAATGCAGTACTGTGGACCAATGTGTTTTTCTAATTGAGCTGCAACGTTTGAGCTTATGTGGAGCCTGGGGACTTAGGACTAGCATGGTGGTCATGGAATCCTCCTGAATCATTTCACTGATCTTCTGTGTTTGTATGCTGAGGCCCACAGAAGTCCTGAAAATAACAGAGGCTCAGAACATGCTTCTGAATGAATGCCTTTTAGGACAGCCTGAACATATTTCTGTGCATTTACATAGACAGAGTTGGGGTAAACTCTCTATTTTTTTTTCTTCGGACCTAAGTATATTGTAGTAATTGAATACTTTGTATGGTGGGATTTGCTCTTACCAGAACTAAGCACAGTTCCTGGGCTACTGAAGTAAAGCCAGCACCCCAGTTATAGCAAAGGGCCTCGGGCAGTTGTGACACATCTGTCTTCAGGTACTCAATTGGACTGTTCCTAAGTACGGTCATTAGAGAGTGATGGATCAGAGGGACAAGAGATGTGTCAGAGTAGTGACATTTCTATTTCATAAAGCTAAGGACTGCCTTTAGATTAAATAACAATAATAAAATAATAATAATAAAATAAAAAAATAAGAAAAGAAAATAATAACAATAATAAAAATGTATGCTGGCTGCATGGAAGTCTCCATACAACACCACGTGTCACCTCTTTGATACAACACTACATCATTTCTGCTCACTGAGTTGGAAATGATGAGTACAGTTTTTCTCCAAAAAACCTCTATGACTTCATTGTTTGTGATCCCTCAGCGATCTCCAGGGTTTTTCAATGATCTAGGATTCATTTAGAGGTTCTTCAAGATCTCATAAAACATCTACCTGCTTTCTCCAGCATGAGCGTGCTCTGCTCTGGGATGCTTCATGTGGTGCCTTGCGGGATTGTGCAAGCTTCTATCTGCACAAATCTTGCACTTTCAACCTGTTCCTAAGTTGAAGGTGAAAAATTACAAGGAATGTTTACAAATTCTTAATATGTGCCAATCCCTCTTGCAAGCTCCTTATGTGCATTTATTCATTTGATCCTCACAATAACCTCACAATAAGTATTGGTGCCATAGTTGCAATCCCAAGAAAACTGGGACAAAGAGCAACATATTTAATACGTGAACTCTCCAGTGTAGCTCCAGAGCCCACACTTAACTCACAGGCTTTACAGCTTCTCCAAGAAGAAAGCAAAGAACAGCTCACTCCGAAGTCCTCAGCTCATGATGGTGAATAATTTGTGTACTTCAGATGCAGTGAACATTTTCTGAGTGCCTCATCTGCACTAGGAAATAGGCTAGGCTTTTTACAAACATACTCTCATATATTTTTAATCAAAATGCCAGGAGATAAATATTATTTCTATTTTTCCCTCTACTCAAATCTGGTTACCAGGATTCAGGGCGGTTCAGTGTCTTTCAGTGCTGTGTGGGCCACAGAGCCATGATTTTTGGTTTGTATGATCCTAAAACCAATGCTTGTAAATAGTGGTTACCCTAGAAATACATAATAGTTTCAACTTAGTTTGTGCAAATAAATTCCATTTACCACTTCAGGAAGAAAGACCTAAACATCACTGAGGTGGAACAAATATCCAAATAAGCAGTTAAACAGGAAGGGAGTAATTGTCTCTGGGAGGGGCAGAACAAGGTGCACTAGGAACCTCTTTGTTCCTTTCTATCATGGGGCAGGGAGAGCAGTCAGAAAGCATTTGTAGTGGTCCAGGAGAGAGGTGATGGAAGCCTACCCAAGGACAGATGACCTAGTGATGGAGAGGAAGGGGCTGCCTGGGGAGCATCTAGACGAGGCACTGTGAGTGATCGTCAACCAGTAAGGTTGAGAGGCAACAAGTAAAATGGATGATCCTCAAGTGTTTAACACAAGAGACCCAGTGCGGCTACCACTGGACGTGGAGATCTGCAGAGACCAGAGGAACTGGGTGGGGGCAGTGGGAGAGGGGGTGCTGATTAATTAAATTGCGGACTGTTGTGTTGCTTTTGGAAAGAAGCATGCATTTCCAGAGCAGGACACAACTGCAATCTCTTCATCCCATAGCAACGGTCAAGGAAGTGCAGAGGCGACATGGACAACATCCGGCCAAGTTCGTGAGTGAAGACAGCACAGAGTAAATGGACATGCCAACCCAAGTGGGTTATGTTGTGAATGAGGTTGTAGACCTTGGTTGGGGGAAGTTGCAGAGATGGTAGAGCTATCATCTCCACCTATTCTGACCACCAATCCAAGAGAGAATGAAACATAGGTGCTCCTCTCTGGACTCCTGAGATTGTTGGTGCTATGATCTACTCCAGTGTCTTCATCGCTCTGTGACTCAGTTATTTTACCTGTAAACTGGAAGTACTATATAGCTTATTACTTTGTTTTGAGGTTGGAATTCGTTACTACCTATAAAGCATTTAGAACAGTGTCTGAAGCTTAGTTAATGTTTCTTACTCTCATTACCATTATTATAATTGCTGTTATAGTTGAACAAATATATTGCAGTGGAGTAGGGTGGAAGGGGAGACCATGTGCAAGGGAGACCACTGACCTTTCAAAGAGGTGAAACAGACTCCAGCCCAATTTGGTCACTGGTGTTTGGGGGAGGGTAAGCCTAGGTTAGGCAAGAAGCTAACATCTCCCTTTGCCTGAAAGTGCTCAGACTGACCACCTTCTCAAGGTCATGAATACTATCCTCTGGCCAACATGGGATACTGTGAGAGGTGCTAGGTGAGAGGTCTCCAGGCTGAGTACATGTCACCATGTGCTTGCTCATTCTAGGCTGGGATGGTGGGTGGGGTGATAGGGCTCACTTGGAGACAGAGTTTGTTGTAGGTGCTCCACAGTGTTTAGGGACAAAGACGAAAGTCTCTGTATTCATGCCAAGCTGTCACTTTTTTTTTTTTTTTTTATGCTATGAAGTGCTTTGGTGCTGGTCACTTCTCTCCCAGCTCTCCTCAACAACATCAGATGTACCTTATATGATCTGGGGCCTTTCCAAGTCATAATGAGCAATTGTGAACAACAAAGGAAGCGATTATGGCTTTTGTGCTGTCGGACACACTTAAGCTGTGATTTATTGTTGTCAGCTGACTCAAAGTCTGCTTCTGTTCACCTTCTACCACAAAAAAAGGTGCCATCAGCAGTTCTGAGCCACTCCTCCTACCACGAGCTTTGAGGTCAGAGCATCATTCGTTCCTCATTCATACTTGGCACTAGCCCTAAAAGGATTTAAGTCAGGCAGCCACAATAAAAACAACAAACCTAAAAATAACATCCCAAATAGCTCTGACACCACTTGGTGGAAATGTATGCTGAATATTTCCTTTGTGCTAGATAAAGCTGAGCTGATTACACACATCATCTCCTTTATTCCTCCTGACATCCATAGGACATAGATATCATCAAACCGATGTTATGTATGAAGAAATTGGGGCTCAAAGAGACAAGTTAACTGACTTTAGTTTGCCGATCTTGGATTCCACCATCAGCCCATTACCCACTTTTAACCCCCATTATGTCTATATTAGATCATGCATAGCCTTGGGGGCAAGTTACATGACTGTTCTACCCCTCAGTTTGTCCTTAAGTAGCTTTTTCAAAGTGTATGGTGAGGATTAAATAAGTTTTAATAAAATATAAGGTACTTAACATACATACTCAACGTGTCCATTATTACCTCTGTTCCTCTTTCCTCTATCCTTTGTTTTTCCCTTCTTTTCAACGTGTATGGAGCCCTTGCCCCACATCAAGCATCCATACATATTAAGACAGATTCTCCACATTACAAAGGCACTTTTTTCAGCATTTGTTCTAGCACAGAGAAGCTCTTGTTAGCCAGAGATCTGCATAATTCAGCCTCTCCTGCATGAAGAAAGACAGAAGAATGGACTGCACTGAACCTAACATATAGAACTAGATTTTAAAAATAGTAACGACATAGCAAAACATTTGTCCACTTAGCTTCATTGCAAAGCACACAGCAGAATCAGGTGATATCCTGTCTGTATTTTCTGCAAACAAATTTGTTGTGTACTTTGGGTAATTTAAGAAGCAGGATTAACTTCCAATTTGTTGGCACTTTACCAAGGAGAAAAAGTAGAGAAAAATGAGACATTGAAATTAAATTAGCTCCTGATGCTGATATTCTAACCTCAATATCAATCACAAAGTGTCCACACACCCACAGAACTAAGAGTTAATCAAATTCCCAATAAGGAAATATTTTTCTTTCGGTTGAACTGATTACTCATCAGCAAATGAAACTGAGTGGGAGAAAAGCCTGGTGTCTTAAATACAAACATACAAATAGACATATATCAGCTCCACTCTCCATTGGCTTTAGGAAATGCCCCCTTTTCAGGAACTAGTTCTCTGCAGGGAAAGTCCTTTGTAGGTTTTGGACCTATGAAGATGTAACGTGGTCCCTGCCCTCAAGGTCTACACAGTATGGTCCAGGAGCAGACACAAGAAAAATCCCACTGCTGACTGAGCATACTGTAATGGAAAAGTGGGCAAGCTGTAATAGGAGGTCAAGGCAATAAGGGCTCATGGGTGTCTCAGGCTGCAGGAAGTCTTCTCAGTGGAGTGGATGCTGCCGTAAGGAAGAAAAGAAGCCAGTTCAAGCAGGGACCAGTGGGACTCAGCATGCTATCCTAAGAACTAAGCAGGGGGTGGGAGTGGGGCAGTCAGAGAGCTTCTACTCAGTATGACAAGTTTCCTGTGCTGCGTCCACTCTCTCTCAAGGCCAGGGAAAGGGACAATCTGCTCTTCTCACTGCTATGGAATTTTGGATAATCAAAGAATATCCCAACTCAAAATGAAAATCTCTACTTGCCTTTCTGTGTTCTAATTTTCTAATTTCTTTGGGATCTGTCCTTTTGTTCTGAAACTCAACAGATATCCTGTGAATATTATGCTTCCCCTCCAAAAATTCCATCCAACCTCCTAGATTTCCAGGTCATCCAGACTCCAACCATGTTTATTCAAGTAAAGACATCAGCTCTGAGCTGACTTTCACATTGTCTTCTGTTTTATGAGCTTGCTTTCCCTGTGTGTCCCAGTCTGGTCGCTATTATATTGCAAGTTAAGTTATTGGTGCATCTAGGAAACAATCGAACTCCCTGCCAAGTCTTTGAATGCCAGTAAGGTTTGCTATTAGTATGATTTCCTCTCCTTTCCTGAGTCCCAGATCCTTGAACTTTGAAGGTTAAAACCATTCCTGTATTTGGATGTAAAAGATAACAATTAATAAGAAAAAGGACTGGCCACTCAAATAGACTGATTACATAAAATGACTAATAAAATGACAACTTCCACCAAAATATGGGGAGATTTTCTTTGAAATCCAATTACTCATCCTCTAGATGGTGTCCAAATCCACTAGTGAACCTATTTAAGTCAAAATCTTCTCACTCCAATCCCTCCCCATCAAATTTAGACATTGTCAGATTGGTCTTTGGGAATAGGACCACAGTTCATAATTCATATTCCATAATATGGGAAATCATAAAAATATACTGGCACACTTCTTTAGAAATAGGAAATTCGTGCCTCTTTAGCACAGTGTCCCAATGATGCCACATTCTGAACTTCCTACTCTTTTTATTTACAAAACTACTGCATTTGGTTGTGAAAATACAAGTTCAAAGCCACTTATCTGAACTCCTTGGAGCCAGATATATTTTGAAATTCAATTGTTTAAAATACTGAATGGGTACACTCTATGTCACATATACTCGAGGGGTCTGGGACAGCACTGCCATCAAATAAAACAATACCATACTGCATACAAAACTACACTTCTGGGAATCTCAGTTTTCACCGGTTCTCATTGTGGGGGATCTTTTGTCTTAGGCTAGAGCTCTTTCCTTAAGGTAAAGGGATCATGGTTTTCTCTTCTCACAAAGAAATGGAAGTAAAATTCTTCTTTAAATACTCACTATAAAACAATATTTACAGATATAGTATTTACAACTCAAAAATCTGACCACCCAAGCCTCTTAATTGGTTCCTTACCTGCCCTATCTATAGGATCTGCCAGAATATTCTTTAATATTTAGATCTCTTCCCATGGCTACCATTTTGTTCATTTTTTCATTCAATAATTATTTATTAAGTACTTAATAAATACCAAGCACCATTTGAAGCATTAGGAATACAGCAGTGAATAAAACACACAAAATCCCTTACTTCATGGAATATATAATCTGGTGTGGGGAGAAGGACAATAATTAAAATAAATATGTGTGTGTCTATGTGTGTTTATATGTTGAAATGTTAAGAAAAAGTGAAAGCATGGAGGGGGTTGGGATATGAGGGTTTGAGGGGGTTGTAATGGTAGGTAATACATCTTTGGAAAGTGTCATTGACAAGGTAACATTTGAAAGAGGGAAAAACAGCAAGTGTTGAGACTAAGGGAGAAGAATACTTGCAGAGTTTGATAAATAATAGGAAGACCAATGTGGCTGAATAAAATGAAAGAAAAAGTAAGAGATGCAGCCATAGAGCTGGAGGGAAGGTAGTGCAGATTCTGCAGAAGCTGCTCAAACCTTGTGGGGAGCCACGCTGGCATGTCAGACAAAGATGGCGCCCGTCCTTGAGGAACTAGATGTGATTGGCTGCTGGCTCCGCGAGAGGCGCGTGGACAATGCATGACCCCAACGGGGAGGATAGGATCGCGAGGGAGTGATCACGCGCGCGCTGAGTGTACTGCTTGCCCATTGGTTATTGGCTGTATATATATATATGTGTGTGTGTATGAGCTCCTGTGTGTGTGTGTGTAGTCATCACTCCAGGGAGGAGGAAGAAATTAATAAAGAAGCTTGCCACCCAGTGTGTCTCCTGGTCGTTCTTGCAGGCGAGAGCGACAAAACCTGGTATTGTCCTTTACTCTGAATCAGTGGGAGCCAGTAGAAGGCTTTGAAGAGAACGAAGTCTGCCTACTGTGTTAAGAAGAAACTAGAGATGAGTGAGGGCAGAATGAGAAAGACAGCGGAGTGAACATGGCATGGACTCACTTGCCTGACTCTTCTCATCTTGCAGATTGAGCTTAGATGCAGATAGAGCTTTTATAGACCTGGCGTAATGTCTGCATCTAGAGTGAATGTTTCCTACCTGGGGCTTATGAATGCCAAGAGCTGGAGAGGTAAGATAAGTCAAAGCAGTAGAGGAGAGTTGAAATTTAAATCAAAGGAAAATCATTCATCATAGGAAAATCACTCAGAAACTCCATGGTCCAAGACTTGGTCCATAAATCACTCCAAACCTGGAGCTAACACTCAGAGCCAAGTTTGGATGAGATGAGGTCAGGAGCCAGAAGGTGAAGCTAGATGATGGTGGAAACAACACTGGTTCTTTGCCACTTGCCTGTGGGGCCTGCTGGTGTGGAGAACACTGTTGTGCTGGGACCGCTTGAAGGACCTAAGCAAAGGAGATTCCTACCTCCATGGCTCACTGAATTGAGGCAAGGAGAGTAAGAAAAAAGGAAACTATGCCAGCAGATACTATAATAACATCTCCGAAACTCCAGTGTCTTTTGCTCTGCTCAATAACCACACCAAAATGAGGACAGCCACATGGTTGGAAACAGCAAGGTATTGTGGGAGAATCATACATTTGATGTGAGAATTGTGTTGAGTCTTGGATCCACCATCACTAGCCGAGAGATTTGAGGCAAATTCTCTACCTTATCCATGACTTGGTTTTCTTATATATATAAGGAAATAATCATATTAGGACTTTTTGAACAAACACCAATATTTTATTCCACATTAATCTCATCACTTCCATCGCTGTTATTCAATAAATGAAATAGCTATTACAAGTGCGAGCTGCTCAACCCCAAAATCTGTCCATTACAAGAAAAGTCTTATGAAGGCATTCCACTACATGGGAATATCTTAATGCTTGTGGAGTTCTTTCTAACATATTTTCTTAGTAAATTATAAATTTAAAAAATATATAGTATATTCAATATATAAACATAATTAATAATTATAAATCTTTAGACCAAGAACGTTTGAATTTATTGGTTTATCTTGGAGAGTTTACTTTTTATTCTGCCTAAAGAATATCTAGGTCTGAGATGAAGTTTTCTGGTCCCCAGGGACTAGAGCATGAGTTTTCTAGTTGTGTTGAGGAAGCGATAATACTACCTTCTGAGCATCTCTGGCATTCAAATTAGTTATATTCTGTGACACCGTATTCATGAAAATTTGTTATGTGAAGCAGTTCACAGTTTGCTTTCATAAAAAGCAGGCTATGTTGTCATGTCCTGTCCACAGAATACCATGGAAGCTTCCATGGGGCATTAAATTAATGTAACATTTGAAGTTGGATTGATGTTCTACCACCTGGCATGTATATTCAGCTATGATGCTGTTACTTCTTGTTATTTGAGTTAATTGTCCTCAAGGGAGCGTAATCTCTCTATCTATAAAATCAAAATATTAATGCATACTGAGATCTTTGTTATGAGGATTAAGTACAAATAAATTACATGTGTCTGAAGAGAAATTCCAAAATAAACAAAACATAGTCACAGGAGTCATTTTAAGATGGCTGGGAAAATATGGTTATTTGATACGTAGTGTTGGAATGATTAGTTAATTATGCAAAATTACAAAGTGGGATCTGAACTCATACCATAAACTGGGATAAAATTAAGAGGGATTCAAGATTTAAATAAAAAAATGAAACCATGTGTTCATCTTCTTTTTGGGTGTTGAGTTTGAGTAGTTCTTTATAGATCTTGGATACCAGCCCTTTGTCTGTAGTGTCATTTGCAAATATCCTCTCCCATTCTGTGGGTTGCCTCTTTGTTTTGTTGACTGTTTCCTTTGCTGTGCAGAAGCATTTTATTTTGATGAAGTCCCAGAAGTTCATTTTCGCTTTTGTCTCCTTTGCCTTTGGAGACCTGTCTTGAAAGAAGTTGCTGTGGCCGATGTCAAAGGCATTTCTTCATTCAAGAAGTATTGAGTGAGTGCCTATCATACGGCAGAATTTAGAAGAAGTGCTGGGGGAGTAGTGTTGACCAAAAGAAACAAGACTCCTGCTCCATTTAGGCCTACATAGTGGAGAAGGCAGGACAGGGGCAACAAATGAATAAATAAAATAAATTAATAAATTAAAATGCAAATGGAAAGGATGAATAATTGTTATGGAGAGAAAGAAAGGAAAATGACCGGGGGAGAGAGGCTGCAGTTTTGAGTAGGACTCATGGACTTCTTTGAGAGCGTGGTATTTGAGTCGGCACCTGCAAGAGGTGTGATTCTGAGTTGGGGGAGTGGTCTGGGGCTGACAAAAGAGCAGACACAGAAGGCCTAAGGTGGAAGAGGTACTTGGTCATCTTGGAGTGTGGGGGAAGTTTGTGACCAAAATTCAAACTCTAGAAGACATCATCACATAAAAAAGTAAAGTCATTTGCATTGCTAAAAAATATAATGAGAGATGGAGAGGAAAACCTGCCCCATTTGATAGAATAAGGGGAAGAATCCTTAATACACAAAAGATATGAAGAGAAGTTTCATAGGAAGGGCTCTTTAAACAATAAGAAGATGATTATCATCACTTGGAATAAGACATGTGGAAGTTAAAACTATACTGAGTTGTTATATTTACCTATTGTCAAAGATTTAAAAGATAGTGATGGTACTCTTTGGTAAGACTGTGGGGGAAAAGATTCTTTCACATATGACTTGTAGAAACACAGAACCACATATGAAGGACAGTGTCTATCAAAATGATAAATGCCTATTTTTTTGTTACATAAATTCTATTTCTAGGAATTTATCTTAGTGTGTTAATCGCTTATATATAAGATGATTTATAAATGATTTTTTGCTACAACACTGTTTGTAGTAACATGAATGCGTATTAATAGAACAATTGTGAAAATAATTACAATATTTTTCATGTAACCAACTGTTAAGTTTTAAAAAAGAGAATGGAGAAAAATGTCCATGTGAAAATATCTCTAAAATACAGTAAGTTGTGTAAAGTCATATCTTCTGTATAAAAATGGAGAAAAATAAGAATATATACTTTCTTTTGCTTTCTTATGCATAGATAAACTCTAGAAAGACACATAAGAAACTACATAAGTAAGAGTTACTTGTTCAGGGCAGGGAAGAAAGTGAAGGGAGAAAGATTTTTCACTGTAGTACTTCTTATCCTTTTTATTTTGAATGAACGTAATGGATTACTTATTCAAAATTAATTAAACTCTATGATTAAGTTTAAAATGAAGCACTCAATTTATATCTGATATTATAATTGTTAATATTAAAATTGATATTAATATTAGATATCCTGAGTTCTTGTAAGACTATGATACAAGCTAACTGTTTGGACTCTGGCAAATTCTTGTAGTTAAACTTTCCTAATTCATAAAATGTTAATTTTGGGGATTGCTTCCTCCTTTAACATCACAGTGAGAGGAAACAAATGGGCATTTGAAGAGCAGTGTGGTATGCACTGGGACTTTCTAAATTAGCACCACAGTATTGCCAAGTATTTCTTTTTCTCCATTTCAGAGATGAGGAAATTGCAATATAGATTACTTATAGATTACTTGCTCAGAGCCCCAGGCCTGATGGGTATCAGAACTAAGTCATGGACCCATGCCCTCTGTGACTCCAAAGCTCTTGCTCTTACCACTACCTGAGGGATGTTTTCTACCCTAAAAGAACCTGGTCAAGAATCAGAGGCCAATAGAAGTGAAAGATAGAAGGCACACTTTCAGGCTTTATTCTTGCATTAGTTCTGCTTGAACTGGAAGATTGAAAGCCAGCACCTGTCAGAATTAGGTCTGTTGGGTTTCTGTGACATTTTACAGGTAGTGCCAGTTTTTAGCATTGTCACCCAGGGCAGAAGGGCCCACATTCACAATCAAGTAGAGTGGACTTAGGATTTCCTCTTGAAACAAGTTTCTTGTGCTGCCATATTCCTTGGGTCTGGAGTTCATGCCACACTGGTCAAATTTCTCCCATGTCCTTTGGGACATTATTTGAGACTTGCCTCCTGCCTCCAGGGTAGTAATAGGTTAGCTGCAAATCCTAACCACAAAGTTCTATATCCAGAATAGAGTCTTCACCATAGGATGGACTAGACAAGCCATTAATCTGTAGAAACCATGGTTGAAATACAAAGAATGAATGCGAAATATAGTTGTAAGGAAGGAAATGACTTCAAAGTTAGAAAATTAGTTCCATGGCTTTGGTTCAAAGAACCCAGATCATAATGGAGAATGAAAGCTAGAGGTCAGGGTCAGAACAGTCAGTAGAGAGATCAGGAATGAGAAGAACCTGATTGTATCTGTTTTTCTTTGGTATTGATCACATGTCTTGTACTGAACTTGCTGGTCCTACAATAAAAAGTTGGACTGCTAGATTGCTTCCAAATGTATCCCTCTATCCTGAACCTGCCCCTCTCTCTTTCCCTCTCTTTCCTTTCCCTCCTTCCCTCCTTTCCTCCTTCCTTTCTTTCCCTCTCCCT
>PITA01028468.1:0-19309 GCA_004023965.1 Spilogale gracilis
GAAAGAAAGAAAGAAAGAAAGAAAGAAAGAAAGAAAGAAAGAAAGAAAGAAAGAAAGAAAGAAAGGGAGGAGGAAAAAAGGAAAGGAGGGAGGGAGGAAAGAAGGAAGGATAGAAAGAGGGAGGGAGGAAGGAAGAGAGAGACAAGGAAAGAAGGAAGGAAGGAAGGAAGGAAGGAAGGAAGGAAGGAAGGAAGGAAGGAAGGAAGGAAGGAATAATATCCCCCCAATTATTTTCATTATATATGCTGTGCAGGAGGTTTTTCTCAGTTCTTAAAAGAGTTTTAAAGCTTTTCTTCATTAAATGTTTACACATAAATACTCTACAGTTCTTGTCAAGGTCACCCAGTAGATAGAGGTTGTGTTTACCTATGAGAAGTTATCAAGAATCTCTGACTAGGTCTTTATTGATTTTGCATTACCATTTTGGGGAGAAATTTGGTGATAAGTTTGTGGTACTTCCTCAGAGTTCGGCCTTAACAATCGCCAGCCCCGCACCTGCTACTTGCAGGTCTCAGCTCCTCGTAGGACTGGAAAGGAGGCCACGTTTAATTTTTAGCATAATTGACACAGTGTTACATTAGTTTCCAACGAGTTTATACGTTACACTGTATTCACTGTAAGTATAGCTACCATCGGTCCCATTACAACACTACTACAAAATCATCAACTCCATTCCTTATGTTCTGCTCTTTATTCCCATGATTTACTCATTCCATTCTGGAGCCCTGTATCTCCCTCTCCCCTTCACCCATTTTTCCCTATCCTCCACCACACTCTCCTTTGGTAACCATCAGTTTGTTCTCCTGTATTTAAGGTTCTGATTCTACTTTCTGTTTTTCACCTTTTTAGATTCCATTTATGAGTGGAAACATATGGTATTTTTCTGACTTATTTGAGTTAGCATAAAACCCTCTAGGTCCATCCACGCTGTCCCAAATGGTACAACCTCCTCCTTTTGTGGCTGCATAATATTCTGTTGTCTATATACAGCACATTTTCCTTATCCATTCATCTACTGACAGAGACTTAGGTTGCTTGCATGTCTTCGCTGTTGAAAGTAATGTTGCAATAAGCATAGGGTGCACATTATCTTTTCAAGTTAGTGTTACCATTTTCACTGGGTAAATACGTAATAGTGGAATTACTGGATCATATGTTTTTCTTCTTTCAGTTCTTTGAGGAACCCCCAGTTTTCCACAGTGGCTACACCTATTTACATCCCCACCAATAGTGCACGAGGGTTCCTTTTTCGCCACATCCTCACCAACACTTGTTTCTTGTCTTCTTAATCTTAGCCATTCTGACTGGTGTGAGGCAATATCCCATTGCGGTTTTGATTTCCATTTCCCTGATGATGGGTAATGTTTAATATCTTCCATGTGTCTGTTGAGCATCTAGATGTCCTCTTTGGAAAAATGTCTATTCGGGTTCTCTGCCCGAATAGCATTGTTTGGTTTTCTGATGTAGAGTTGTATGAGTTCTTTATATATTTAGGATATTAACCCCTTAAAAGGAGTCCACATTTACCTTAAAGTTTTGAGATTACTGATGTCATGGACTAACTAGTGTCTCCCCAAAACTCATGTCCACCTGAAACTTCAGTCTTCCCACAATTTATGTCCATCCAGAACCTCACAAAGTTAGTTTATTTGAATATAGAGTCATTGTAGATGCAATTAAGTTGAAGCTCACAAGATGAGATTATCCTAGATATAGGGTGGCCCCTAAATCCTATAGCTGATGGCCTTCTAAGAGGAGGAAAGGACACAACAGAGGCACAGAAGTGACAGCCACATGAAAATGGAGACAAAGATTGGACAGATACAGCCACGAGCTAACAAATGCCTAGAGCCACCAGTGGCTGGAAGAAATAAGGTAGCATCCTCCCTAGAGTCTTTAAAGGGAGTGCCCTGCTGACACTTGGTTTTGGACTTCTGGCCTCCAGAACTGTGAGAAAATTGATTTTTGCTGTTTTAAGTCACCACGTTTATGGTAATTTGTTACATAGGAAACTAATGTGGATCTTATTTGAACCACCATGGCAACACCTCATAACCTGAGGCAAAAAAATTAACCTGAAAGAATGATACAAAATAATAAAAAATCAGGAACCCTTTGGCAATTACAACTTATTAACCCATCACTCCAGGTCTGGCCAGAGAGAATGTGGTCAAACCCCTCACAGGCCCAACGTCTCCTGACCTGTCTTAATGGGCATCCCTGTGCTTACCCCAGAGATTACTGGGGATGCTACTCCCTCTGCACATATCCTTTGGGATTTTCACCTGAGAAGCTGTCTCAGTGGAAAGCTGTATCAAGCACAGTTTGCCCTATTAATTGGGACCAAAGGCCCACATCACACAATATTCAATAAAATGAGACCGAGCAACATGTCATTTCGTTGAAGACAAAGATTTGCTCCTACAGGGAGCAGAGAACCACAGACCCAGAAGGATTCTTGGAAGCAGTAGGGTGGCAGTATTTTGGTTAATCTTCCTGAAATTTCCCCAGGGCCATAAAGTTGGGTCTTTGTAGACCCAACTGCTTCTCCAATCACAAGACATTCTACACCCACCACTAAAGCACCAAGTCAACCTCAGGGACCTCTTGCTGGTTAAGATTGCCGATTCCCCCCCCCAAAAAAGAAAACAATTAAAAAAAAAGATTGCTGATCCCAGAAGTCATAAAAAAGGCTAATAATTTAACTCCATAACCCCTTCCAATGTCTATATGAAAGAAAAATACAACATCATAATCAAAGTCAGAAAAGAATTGACACTCTATTCTCAGTAAGTATGATATATGAAGACAGAGCTTATTTCTTTTTTTTTAAGATTTTTATTATTTATTTATTTGTCAGAGAGAGCGCACTCACGAGCAGGGAGCAGGGGCAGAGAGAGAGAGAGAAGCAGGCTCCCTACTGAGCAAGGAGGCTGATGCGGGACTCAATCCCAGGCCCCTGGGATCATGACCTGAGCTAAAGGCAGACACCTAACCAACTGAGCCACCCAGGGGTCCTGACAGACCTTATTTCTTCACTATACAAAGAGTTCTTATAAATCAGTAAGGAGCCACTAATTGGGAGAGAGAAACAGGATTGGGACTAAGTAATTCACATGAAAGCATAGGAAAATTATCTCACTGGCTCAAGTCATAGAAACTAAGACAAAAATAATAAAAATGAAGTCATTTCAATGTTGGCAAAAATTTAAATTTTAAGTATGAGAAACAGAAACATACACAGTGGGCTGGCTTGTAAATGCAATAACTGGGAAGGAATTTGGCAACATTTATTTAAAATCTACAAACTAACACAGTTTAAATTCTTAAAATACTGTTTAAGAATGTAGCCTATGGATATTTGCATAAAAATACATAGAGGCTATATAGAAATGCTCACGGTAGCATTATTTGTATTAGCAAATAAGGAGAAACTACCCCCAAAGTGTAGAGTATAAGCCTGGGTAAGTCACTATAGTAAGTCTTTGACTTTTCAAAACTATAAGAAAAATCTGTATGGAGTGAAATGGGAACATTGCCTGGATATTTTACGTAGAAAGGAAAAAAAGAACACAATGTATTATCCCATACTATACTATATCTCCTACCCATGACACTATACTATAGCCTTCTTACCATTCCACAATTGGCTTTTTCACTTACAGGAAATATGTGTATTTGAATTCTCAAGGAATCTACAAAAACTATATTAATAATTGTTATTAATCATTAATACGTCACTAACATATTAGTCGCTTCTGAAGACAGGGAAAAGGGTTGGCAAGTGAAAGGGGATTTTTACTTTCCTTTCTGTTTCATTTTTTTCTTTTTACCCTGAGGATGAATTACATTTTTGATTTCAGAAGATCATGCTGATATTGATGGAGATTGGGGTCAAGAAGGCCTCACACTGTGCATCAAGGGTACTGGTGCAAACTTCAGCTGTTCCTGTCAGTCTCTGTTTATTGATATCCTGACATCTTTTATGCCCATACTTTGAGGCCTTTACCCTTTCAAGAAAGTTCTTAAGTTCTTTGGGTTGTCATTACACATGTGCACAGGTAATTGTGTCTTTTGGAATGCGTTAGGATTTCTCTGCCCTCTAACTTCTACTGCTGCATTGCAGACAGAGACAGAAACAGCAAGAAGGAAAGAGAGGCAGAGACAGAGACATGGCTGTGAGCACGTCTCCAGCCCCGGCCAGCTTTGTGGTGGTGTCAAGGGTCCCACCACCAGGAGCCTAATAACCCCCAACAACCCCTTACTTTTCTGAGTTTTGTTGCCTGGGGAGACTCCACCAATCTGTGTGGCAATCAAGGGGGCTGGAGAGGCAGGGTCTCCCTGGCCCACCCCATAGGGAGCTCCCCTAATTCAGAGCACAGCAGGGAGGTGCAGGGCAGCACTTGCCCCTGGGCAGTCAGAGGCCCCCCAGCCCCATTAGGAAGCACATATGCCTACCCTGAGCTGAGGGCTTTGGAGGCACCATGAGCTGTGCTCATCACGTCTCGTATATTTTCATGTAATGTGTACATCGTCCTGTGTGTCAGCTTAGCTCTCCTGATGGCACCAAGGACAGTCAAGGTCACACAGCCCTAAAGAAGAAGAACCGGGAGGGCTGCCCCTTCTCCCCACACGGCAGTGTCCTAGCCTCATGACTTCACACACAGACTCTGGCAGACCCCACCCTTGTGATTTTAGGAACCCAAGCCCAAACCCTCCACTGGAAGATGCAGTCAGACCTTCAGCTGTTTGGATTCTGATCCACAGGATACTGTGCCGTCATGGATTCATAACCACAGTTCAAAGCTCTGGGGGTGGAAGTGAACCTGGACATTGGTTTATAATTCCCTGCCTTTGGAATTTCTTTTGGCATTCCCTTTTCCCTGGTCTTTCCGGCTGGCAGTTGCTGAAGGAACGCCACTCATCTCCAGACACTTAATTCTAATTCTCGTTTGTTGGAAAAAGAACCCTCTTCCTTCGCCATGGTAGGATGCTATGTACAGAGCCAGATGGCTTGCCAATCCCATGGTGAGCCCTATGGTGAGCTATAAAATCCAGAAGTTGAAGCCAACATCTTGAATAACTTCAAACACAAGCCAAAAATTAGGTGAACCCTTCCTGGACCTTCCCATCACCACGTTCTGTACTGCAGTAGTAGTTTTCAATGAAAGATGCACATGGTCTGATTAACAGCCATCATGGGAACCACAAAGCACCTACCCACGTCATAAACCCTGGTGAAGAACCCTTACTGCCCCCATGTAACACGCCACACAGACTAAATCATTTTTAATATTCACAACATTCTGAGGGTTGGTACTCTTTGTATGCCCATTTTATCACCCAGAGAGATGTTTAATAATTCACTGAAAATTGCACACCTGGAAAATAAGAAATGCAAAATTAAACAAAGCCCAAGATTTTACCATTGTAACCTTCAGCATAGCTATTATCATGGATCAAAAGGACTGGCATTCAGGCACATTTTTACCATCCTAAAATTTTCCAACTAAGCATTGCTCTTTCTCTAGAATTCAAAAGTGAGCCTCTTTCCAGGCTTAACACTTCCCATCCCAAACATTTTGTTACCTTCAGATCTATTTTCTCTTGAATTCATTACATGGACTGCTAGTGACAATAAACTCTCTAAATAATGTGACGAAAGCAGACCACCTTAGAAATAATGCATCATGGAAAAGATGCTACTTTTAAGCTCTCTTAGTTTTTTTAAAAGATTTTATTTATTTATTTGCCAGAGAGAGAGAGTACAAGCAGGGGGAGCAGCAGAGGGAGAAGGAGAAGCAGGCTCCCCACTGAGCAGGGAGCCAGCCCGATGCACGACTCGATCCCAGGACCCTGGCATCATGACCTGAGCAGAAGGCAGATGCTTCACCGACTGAGCCACCGAGGCGCCCCAGCCCCTTCATTTCTGATGAAGAACTGACGACAAAACCAACTAAGCCAGCAGCAAAGGAAGGGTACCATCCTAACAGTAGGAACTGTCTTAAAGTCAATCTAGAAAGAATGGCATTTACAGTCCCTTTTAGACATTTGAGATGGCTTTGGTCCCTGTGTTTGGGGGCGTAAACGAGAAAGACTGAAAGGACACATCCAGACCATGTGGACGAGCATCAAAGGTGCTGGTGTAACACGTGCAACGAAGCCATGATACCTTTTAGGAGAGGAGTTAAATCTCAGGAGGACATTCATCAGGTTTGCTGGCATTTTTTATTCATTTCTTCATAAAATGATTGATGATGTGAAGATTAAGACTCACCTCTTTCCCTCAGGATCCCCGGGGTGAAGGTTTGTCAGCCACTGTCACAACCCCGGGGGGGCTCTCCTGGGCCCTCTTGAACACAAAAAAGGCTTTGTTGTAGGAATTAGCCTCCCCGTCTGAGCTCTAAGAACCACTTCACTGTGGCACTGCTGTTGCCATAGTTACCAGGCTCTCCTCTGCGGTTTCCACACCTCACCACAAAAGCCTCAGGGGGAGAAAAATAAATAAAACTCGAAGCTGGGCCACATGCTAGTAAATTAGCCTAGGTTATTAGTCCTTGACGTCAAATATAAAAAAAACTATTTTGGAAGAGGAAAGAAATATGCAAAGAGGATTTTAGAAAGCCATCTGTAATTGCTAAGCTATTTGGAGTTTCAAATCAACAAATAGGATTGTCAGGAAAAATAGAATGCTTTCTGGATTAGAGATATTTCTTGAAAACAGACTGGTTCCTTAATGTCTACTCACACAATTTCTATGGTTTTATTCCTAAATGGAGAACCCACTGTTACGCTCTCAGGAGAATGACCCTCTGGGGGTCAGTATTTGTGAGCCCTGTAACACTGTGGTCTTAGCCATAGGAATGTGTGCTTTTGTGTAAATGGCTTTACAATATGTCTATTTCATGTCTTGGAGGGAATCCCAGGATGAGTCACTTCAATAAGGACCAGAAACACTCTTCTTCAAACATGTATTACTGATACAATAAAGTAAAAGTAATAGTGACCAACTAAAAACCATTATTTATGTTTTGCGGGCATGAACTCTTTCCCAGAGATCAGAATTGCTTACGCTGAATTATATACTTCACTATAATGTATATAATGTTCCATATTGGATCCTAGAGGAAAGCAAAGGTCCGGGGGGAGTAACGAGATCCCTGAAGGAGCTGCAGGAGAGATCTCTGGAGAGATAGCCAGAGGCTGGCCCCTTGCACCCACCACAGTGAGCGATGCAGAAGGAAATGACCAGCTCTACCTGGGCCAGAATCTCGACTGTCATTATGAAGGTAAGTTCAACCCAATCTACATAAAGATATCATAATATGAGGGGCAGTTACTCTTTGCCTTAAAATTTTGCAAAAGTTATAACAAGGCCTGAAGACGATGGAATCATGCCAAGAGGGAATACCATATGCTTTTTTTCTGCACAATTCAGAGTTAACGGTAAGTGGCTATACGGAGCCAATAAGAGTCCCAGCTTTGAAGTCTGGCAAAACGAGGGTCAACTCCCAGCCTTTGGGAGCCAGGAGCACTTAGGTGAGCCACACATTGTTTTTGAGTGTCAAACTCCTTGAGGCAAAGTGAGGATGGTAACACCAACAGCGTGACATAAGACACTATACACGAAGGGTTTGTTGTTTTAATAATAATTCATGTTTTCAGCATTCCAAGACTCATTGTTTATACACCACACCCAGTGCTCCATGCAGTACGTGCCCTCCTTAATACCCACCACCAGTCCAAAGGCAAAGGAAACAAAAGTGAAAATGAACTTTTGGGACTTCATCAAAATAAAAAGCTTCTGCACAGCAAGGGAAACAGTCAACAAAACAAAGAAGAAACCCATGGAATGGGAGAGGTTATTTGCAAATGACACTACAAAGGGCTGATATCCAAGATCTATAAAGAATTTCTCAAACTCAACACCCAAAAAAATGATGATCACATCAAAAAATAGAAGGCATGAACAGACACTTCTCCATGGAAGACATACAAATGGCTAACAGACACATTAAGTGTTTGACCAACACTTGGAACGCAGTAAATGGTCAGTAGGTGTGAGCGATAATATCCATAAGAAGCAAAAAGGTGGAGGAGAAGGCAGGTTGAAGAAAGGAGGAGTACAGGAGAAGAGAAGAAGGAAAAGGAGGAGAAAGGAACAGAGATGGAGAAGGTAAGGAGGAAGAGGAGGCCAATTGAGGGTGGGGAGAAGGTAAGAGGTGGCTTTTAGATAAGAGTTCAAAGCCCAACACTAACATATATATATTTACAACCCCTGAACCATCTCAGTTAGTTCCAGAATTTGCCATTTGGTCTTCCCTTCAGACCACATAGGTTCACTTTTTTGCTTATAGTTTGACTGAAGGAAAGAACCGAGTCAACTATCTCCCCCCTGAAACAGGAATATCACATAGGAGACAAAGAAGGCTCCAGCTTGAGTTGCTTCCAGAGCTCTCCATCTTCCCCTATTCCCTTTCTTCTCCTCTCTCTGTGGAATTGTCCTTCTATTCTGATGTCCATTCCCCCAGAGCATAGCCAAGAAGAGGGCCTCAGAGGAGGGGCTGTTCCTCAGAATTACTAAGGGCCACTAAGCCCCCTTCCTCATGCAGGGCAATAAAACCAGGAACTGGCCGGACTTCTAGCCACAGGAAATACAAGAGGTCATCTACTGCCACTGGCAACATTTATTGGTTTCAGAACCATGACTTGGAGTCAGGGAGCAAACATGGCCAAAGAAATGAGGCTTACGGAAACATGCTGCCCTGTTTTTCCATCTTTTGCGGAGATACTTCCATGGAATGTTTTAAACTAAGAACCAGGGTGACTTCCCTGGTTCCAAGAGCAAGGTAGCTGTGCCATTCCAGGACTCTGAAATGACAGGGGTGTGTGTGTGTGTGTGTATAAGTTAAGCATTTGAAATATAATTTACAGATTATTAAAAATCAACTCTCATTTTGCACCCACATCAAATATTTCATTCAATAACAATATATATCCTCCAGAATAATCAAGAACTGCCCGCATTCCCAGCCTCCAACATAAGACCTTGACCAGGTCTGAAGGTATGCAAAGGAGCGATGCCAGGGTGTCGGCCAAAATTTCAGCAGGAACTCATAATATCACTCAATCGTTTGACAGTGTACCTAAAACAACACCTAATCCCCTAGACACACTGCAGACACTGTCCGATACAAGTCAGTTTGGTGTCTTTCGGGACCTGTTCATGCCTTCATGGACTTAAGATTTGTACAGACTTGGCTTGTCTACCTGGTGGCTGCCATGGCCTTCCAGACCACCGCCCCAGTGTATGGTCACTCTATGCGCTCTCCCCACCAATGGCCTCCCCGTCCGTTCCAGCAGTATTCCCAGGTACTTCTGGGTCCCCCAAACAAGGCATTTTGGGATTATCTAGAGCCTTGAGATCTAAGATTTACCCTCCCGATGTATTAGCTATGACCTATTTTCTGTATTCTGATGCTCCGACCCCAGAGGCCTTGTTGACCCTGGAAACAGTAGACAAGTTGCATGCTTTTCAGTGCAAACCCAATCCAGAGCTCACAGCCCTGACCACCTTCTCTCCTACTCTGGGCCACTGCCCCTGCCCTAATCATCTGCGGCCAGGCACCAATGAGGGACAGTCCCTATGGCCCAGAGTAGGCTGAAATTATCCCAACTGGCCTGTCCTATGCCTGCTTACCCTGCCAGGCTCTGTCTTCCTGTGGGAACCATAGCAAAAGCTCCTGCCCCCATTTCCCCCCTCCCTCTGTCTCCTGACCCACCTGGTGCTTCCCTGTGTGCCCTCTCCCCCATGGCAAAGCATGGCGCTCCCTCTCCTTTGAGAGTTGTGAATAACAAACTATCACTTCAATGGCAATTGTCTCCTGATCTGTTGGCCTTACGGGGCTTCATGTTTCCTATTAACACACTATATTTGAAAACAAGGAAATGAAGTTTTCCTGGAAGGAAAGGAGCCAAGGATTGAGGGTTAGTTGCTGGGATGACACAGTTGTAGGCCAAGTGACCCCAGAAAGGGGTCTTCAGTCACCCCTAAGAGAATCGTCTTCCACCTTACAAAGTCTTCAACCCAAACCTTGGGTCTCTACTTCTTATAGTGATCAACCATAAAAACACCCCCATTTTTATTCTTTTTCCCTTTCTGAGCAACCATCTTTTTATCATCTTTCTGAAATGACTTTTCTGGCTAGCTTTAATGTATGTATAGTTAGATTCATACAATTATTCAACACATTTACTGAGCACCAGCTATATGTACTGTTCTAAGCCCAAGGGATAGAAACTCCACTATAAACTCCACTCTAATCACGTGGAGTTTATAGTCCAGTGGGACAAGCCGGACAGTAACAACATGAATAAATGGTATGTTGTGCTGGGCTTAGCAGGACAATAAAGCAGGAAAGGGAGAAAATATGTGCCAAGAGCTTGGGGAGTTCACATTTTTGTATAACAGCTTCATTGAGATATAATTCAAAGACCATAAAATTCACCCTTGTACACTGGCCAGTTCTACGGTTTCTAGTGTATTCACAGGGTTGTTCAACCATCCTCAGTATCTACTCCCAGGATGTTCTCATTTTCCATCTCCTCCCCCAAAAAACACCATAACCATTAGCATTCCCTCCCCATCACCCTGTGTCCCCAGCTCCCAGCAACCACTAATCTACCTTCTATCTCTGGATTTGCCTGTTATGGGACTTACGCATAAATGGGATCAGACAATCTGTGGCTTTTCGTGTAGCTTCTTTCAGTCAGTCTAATGTTTTTAAGGTTATGTGATCACACATGTCTATATTCCATTCCTTGCCGTGGATGAATATTCCCTTGCATGCATATATATAACATGTGTGCATACGTGTGCACTGTATGCATTTACTATGATTAGTTTGTTCCCTCATCAGTTGGTGGGTACTTCAGGGTTTTTTTTTTTTCACTTTTTGGCTACTGGGAATAATGTTACTGTGAATATTTGTGCACAAAGTTCCATGTGGACTCATGTCTTCATGTCTTTTGGGGATATACATAGAAATGGAGTTGCAGGGTCATATAGTGACTCTACATTTTGCCTTTGGGGAGACAGTTCTGTTTTGAATCAAGTGATCTAGGGAGGTCTTGCTGATAAAATGACATTGAGCAGACTTTGGAAGGAGCTAAATAAGCCATATCTAGAAATGGGTGATGGCATGCTAGGCAGAGAACAGCAATATCAAAGGCAAGAATATACCTGGCATGTCTGAGGAAGGTAGGGAGGAATAAAGAGAAAGAAAGATAAAGAAGGAAGTTAAGAAAGGAGGGAGGAAGAAAGGAAGAGAGGGAGGGAGGAAGAAAGAAAACGAAGGAAGAAAGAGGAAGGAAGGACAAGAGGGAGGGAGGAGGGAGGGAGGAAAAGAGATAAAGATAAAGATAAAGGGAAAGGGAAAGGAAGGGAAGGGAAGGAAAAGAAAAGAGAAGAAAAAAGAAAAGAAAAGAAAAGAAAAAAGAAAAGAAAAGAAAAGGCAATTAACAACAGCCTGGTTACTGCGGGGAAATGCAGAGAGAGAATGCAGCTTTGAAAAGCACAGCCGTGTCAGGTAGAACCTCCCTTCTTGAAATTGGGACTTCATGCTAAAAGCTAGAGGGTGGACATCAAGGATTTCAAGCAGCGAGGTGACATGATAAGGTTTGATGTGGATGACAACTTTGGACTGAGCATGGGTGAGACTGGAGGCCAGGCACTCAGATAAATTCCCAGTCCTCTCCACAACATTGGATGCAGCCCCCAGGACCACCTGAGCATGCTACTTTGGGATCTTGTAATATTCAAATTTGAGAACCTGTTCAGCACAAACTCTGTTTCATAGGAAAAGCACAAACACTCCTTGAGATAACAGGTGTACCACGGTGAGCCAAAGAGGGCAGTCAAGATCAGACTAGTCCAAATTCAGCCACATAAAAGTTGTCATTATTTCCAAAAGGATCCACAGTAGAAGGGCACATTTGCCTTTCCTTCTTTGTTTCTTCTTTTTGACTCAGAAAGTAAGTCCAATCAAAGGAGTGGAATTATGCCACTTGCCTTAGGACGCAAAGTGACTGAGATAGATCTGTGCCCATGCACACACTATATGTGTACATAAAATGCAATCATTGCAGTTTTTCTATCCACTAAACTAACATTTCACCAAGATAATCTTTGTCCTTGGAAAATTCACAGTGAGGGCAGGCTTCCTCCCATGAACAAAATAGGAATTTGAGTCAAATTTAAGTAAATCTTAAAGGGCAACTGTCTTACTTGACATCAACATTATCCCGGTAAAAAGAAAGAGGAGTGTGGGAACTCTCTCACTCTCTCTGTCTCAGATAAGTAAATATCTTAAAAAAAAAAAAAAAAAAAAAAAAAAAACGGACTTGCAGCTTTTCTGCCCAAAATAAGTCATTACTTCATTGTGTGCCATTGATTTTCTATGCAAAGAACACAATGATTGCAACCCCCCCAACCGTGTTGGCAGAATAAAGACTGTATGAGTGCAAAATCCAAGCATTAAGTTTGTTTTCCTTTTTTAAAATTAAAGTACAGTTGGCACGTTACATTAGTTTCACATAGTTTTTCGTTCTTAAAACCTGTTTCTTCTTTACTTCCTATTTTTTTTAATTTTTAGTTTTTAGAAGGAGTGCACATGACCGTGTCTCAGATATCATCCACAGCGAATGAATCCACAAGAATTCAGCAGGACTACTGTGGCCAGCAGGTCAGGAGGTGTGGGGTGCTGACACTCATTAACCCATTCATGTTTGGCAACGACCGTGAAGTAACTCTTATGTTACCCATTTCACAGATAAGAAAACAGGTGTTAGGAAGGCATGTGACTTGCCTTACTTCACCAAAGACCACACATGTGAGGAAAGAACAGAACCAAAAACTGAAAGTGAATCTGTCTGATCCCAAATCCATGCTCAAAACTACTCTACTATATCTACCTGTCCCCTGGCATGACCAGAAAAACTTGGAAACCAACATGAATCCATTTTTTTATGCTGCAAGTGTGTATATGAATCATGAAGGGAGAAAACAATGCTTAGTTGGGGTTTTAAACACTAAAAATTGGGGTGAGAACATGACTACAGAATATGGCCTGTCCATTTCTGTTTTGAAAACAACTTTTAGCCAAGAGCTATATTCAAACTACACAACAATTTTGTATCATGGGGGCCAGCCAAGAGGGAATGGGCCATGGTCAAGGCATCGGAACAGGGTCTGGAGGCCTCCTGAAGCGATGGGCACTTACCCTTTAGTTGCTGGATCTGCGGGCAGTGGAGAGGAAGGGCCCCTGGGGAGGGGCCAGGGTGGCGTGCTCTTCACCTACGGCTAGAGAAGTTCCACATTTTGTCAATCAGTGTGCTCAACCCAGTGCCATCTAGCACACGCTGGGCCAGCCTGAGCCCACCCTGACCTCACTGTGGTACCACGGGCCACACTGAACTCTGGTAGCAACTTCCCCCCTGTATATTCCATGCCCACTTGGAGGAGGTGGATGAAAATAAAATTTTAAAGAACACTGGATCCCCACAAATTTATTTTCTTTTAAAGATTCTGGAGGCCAAAGAAAAAAGTTTTAGAATAGTCTATGGATATGGTGGAAGCATCGTTTATGCAAGTCAACACAAGAGTCAGATAATTAGTCTAAATTTCCACAAGGTGGCAATTCACAATTAGTCTAATAGTAAAACGTGATAACATGGGAAATGCAGGTAAATTTTAGCTGATGACTCTCCTTTTTTTTAACAGTAAACGCTAGGACAAATGGTCAGTATCCCAAAGTTATAGGCTGACTCAGACTTCATAGTAGCAGGATCTGACCCACTTCAGTGGCTGGAAAGCCTCTGCTTAGCCCACAGAGGCTCTCTGGAGAATTTCAAGATTTTCCTGCAAATTAAATTGTCTTAATTGTTTGGGTACACAGCTAAAAACAGTAGTGACAAATAAACCTGGCCTCTGAAGTCAAACAGAGGGTTTGACTCCTACTCCTTACTAGCTGTGTGCTCCTAGGGAGGCTACTTGACTTATCTGAACCTCTATTTCCCCAGCTAGAAATAAAGCTCTATAAATATAACATTTATGTCTTATGGTCACTGGAAGGATTAAAGACAACAATAAATTTAAAATTCTTTAAAGAGAATCTAGCCCAGAGGCAGAGCAAGATGGTGGAGGAGTAGGAGACCTAGATATCATCAGGTCCCAGGAATTCAGCTAGATGGTTATCAAACCAGTCAGAACACCTATAGACTCAACAGGAGTTCGAAGAGAAGAAGAGCAGCCCTTCTAGGGACAGAAAAGTGACAACCTCCTGGAAGGTAGGATGCTCAGAGAAGTGAATCTGGGGCGACACCTGGGAAGACAGACTGCAGGGGGTAATCTATGGCTCCCGGAGGGCAGTAGAGCCACGGTGCACAAAATCGGGACCTTTAGAAGTCTGCTCCTCTGAGGGACATTGTCCCAGAGGCTAAGCAGGGGGTGGAGCCTTTGTGGGGACAGTGTGGTCTCAAGACCTGTGGAGTCACAGAAGGACCTGGGGTGTGTGAGCATGGCAGAGCTCCCAGGTATTGGGACAGGGAAGCTGGCTGCATAGGCGGAGCCAAGGAGTGGGCTATCAGCCCAGGCTTACCTTAAACCATGATCCGAGGTGCAGTCGGGCCACTGCTCTTCCACCAGGGACCCCACAAGTGGCAGATCCAGGGAGATCCCCTCCTTCCTCCACCAGGAGGGGTGGCGTGGGAGCGTGCTGCGGGAATCTACTGGGTTTGGAGACTCCCAATGGGATCATGTGCCAGAGATAGAAACGCTGGGTCACAGGTTGGGTGACACAGAGTGCAGCTGGAGACCAGGGAGATGGGTGTGATTGACGGCTTTTCTCTGAGGGCTCACTGAGGAGTGAGGCCCTGAGCTCTGGGCTCTGTGGTCCTGAGACTGGGAGGCCGCCATCCTCATTCCTGGCTCCAAAGCTGGATGGAAAGCGTTCAGGGAACAAAAGCTCCTGAGAGCAAACCTGAGCAGATTGCTTAGCCTGGCCCCAGGCGAGGGCGGGGCACTTCCACCTGGGGCAAAGACATTTGAGAATCACAGCAACAGGCCCCACCCCTAGAAGGTCAGCGAGAACATCCAGCCAAGACCAAGTTCACGGTTCAATGAGAACTGAGGAACTTCAGAGCTAGGTCAACGCATCAGGTAGAATTCATGCCTTTTTTCCCATGACTCTTTAGCCTTTCAAAGTTAAATTTTCTTAATTTTATTTTTTTCTTATTCTAGTTTTTAAATTTTTTCTTTCCTATTTTAACATTTTTAGGTATTTTCTCTTATCAATACCTTTTAAAAAAAACTTTTAAAATTTTCATTGTTTTAGTCCTATTCTATCCCTTCATTGTATTTAAGCTTATTTTTTGTATTCATACGGGTTTTTTTTTTCCTTTAAAACGTTGGGATACAGTTGCTTCTAATAGATAAAAATATACCCTAAATCTAGCACATGGTATTGTTCTAATCAACAGCCTCATCACATTCTTTCCTCTTTTTTTCTTTTTTCAGCCAACCTCTTATCAATTCCTTTTTTACAATCTTTTTTTAATTTTCATCTTTACAGTCATATTCCATCCCTTCAATGTGTATACCCTTATTTTTGTACATATATAAGTTTTTCTTTCTTTAAAATTTTGGGAGGAATTTTCTTCTAACAGACCAAAATACACCCAAAATCAAGTGTGTGGCTCTGTTCTATTCACCAGTCTAATCCTACATATAGAGAGAGACAGATAGATAAAGATAGAGATTTTTTTTCCTTCCTTCTCCTCCAAGTTTCAGGTCTCTTCTGATTTGGTTAGTGTATATTTTTCTGGGGTCATCGCTATCCTTTTGGTATTTTGTTCTCTCATTCATCTATTCTTATCTGGATAAAATGACAAGGCAGAAAAACTCAACTCAAAAAAGAACAAGAGGCAGTGCCAACAGTAGGGACCTAATCAATAGGGACATTAGTAATATGTCAGAACTAGAGCTCAGAATGATGATTGTCAAGGTGCTAACTGGACTCAAAAAAAGCACAGAAGATATTAGAAGGTCCCTTTCTGGAGAAATAAAGTCCCTTTCTGGAGAAATAGAAGAACTAAAATCTAACCAAGTTGAAACCAAAAAAGCTATTAATGAGGTGCAATCAAAAATAGAGGCTCTTACTGCTATGATAAAGGAGACAGAAGAGAAAATTAGTGATATAGAAGACCAATGATGGAAAATAAAAAAGCTGAGAAAAAGAAAGACAAACAACTACTGGACCACAAGGGGAGAATTCGAGAGATAAGTGATACCATAAGATGAAACAGTATCAGAATAATAACAGTATCAGAAGAAGAAAGAGGGGGGGGTGCGAAAGGTATATTAGAGTAAATTATAGCAAAGAATTTCCCTAATTTGGCGAAGGCAACAAGCATCAAAATCCAGGAGGCATAGAGAAACCCCCTCAAAATCAATAAAAATAGGTCCACACCCCATCATCTAATAGTAAAACTTACAAGTCTCAGTGACAAAGAGAAAATCCTGAAAGCAGCTCGGGAGAAGAGGTCTGTACATACAATGGCAAAAATATTAGATTGGCCGCAGACCTATCCACAGAGAGCTGGCAGGCCAGAAAGGACTGGCATGATGTATTCAGAGCACTAAATGAGAAAAATGTGCAGCCAAGAATCCAGGTAGGCTCTCATTGAAAATAGAAGAAGAAATAAAAATCTTCCAGACCAAACAAAAACTAAAAGAATTTCCAAACACCAAACCAGCCCTACAGGAAACATTGAAAGGGATCCTCTACACAAAGAGAGATCCTAAAAGTAACAAACCAGAAAGGAACAGAGACAATATATAGTAACAGTCACCTTATAGGCTACACAATGGCACTAAATACGTATCTTCCAATAGTTACCCTGAATGTAAATGAGCTAAATGCCCCCATCAGAAGACACAGGGTATCAGAATGGATTAAAAAAAAAAAAAGACCCTTCAATATACTGTCTCCAAGAAACTCATTTTAGACCCAAAGATCCCTCCAGATTTAAAGTGAAGGGGTAGAAAACCATTTGCCATGCTAATAGATATCAAAATAAAGCTGGAGTGGAAATCCTTATATCAGACAAACTAGATTTTAAGCCAAAGACTATAATAAAAGATAAGGAAGGACACTATATCATACTCAAAGGGTCTGTCCAACAAGAAGATCTAACAATTTTAAGTATCTATGCCCCTAACATGGGAGCAGCCAATTATATAAACCAATTAATAACTAAATCATATAAACACATTGATGATAATACAATAATAGTAGGGGACTTTATTACCCCCCCTCACTGAAATGGACAGATCATCTAAGCAAAAGATCAACAAGGATATAAAGGTTTTAAATGACACACTGGACCAGATGGACATCACAGATATATTCAGAACATTTCATCCCAAAGCAACAGCATACACATTCTTCTCTAGTGCACATGGAACATTCTCCAGAATAGATCATATCCTAGGTCACAAATCAGGTCTCAACCATCCCATCTCAACTGGGATCACTCCCTGCATATTTTCAGATCATAATGCTTTGCTTTGAAACTAGAACTTAACTTACAGGAAAGTTGGAAATAACTCAAATACTTGCAGGCTAAAGAGAATCCCACTAAAGAATGAATGGGTCAACCAGGAAATTAAAGAAGAATTTTAAAAATCTGTGGAAACAAATAAAAATAAAAACAACTGTTCAAAATTTTTGGGACACAGCAAAGTGTGTCTTTAGAGGAAAGTATATAGCAATACAAGCCTTTTTCAAGAAACAAGGAAGGTTTCAAGTCCACAACCTAACCCTACACTGAAAGGAGCTGGAGAAAGAACAGCAAAGAAAGCTTAAATCAAGGAAAAGAAGAGAAATAATAAAGAGCAGAGCAGAGATCAATGAAACAGATAGCAAAAGAACATTAAAGCAAATTATCGAAACTAGGATCTCGTTCTTTGAAAGAATTAACAAGATTGATAAACCCCTGGCCTGACTTATCAAAAAGAAAAGAGAAAGGATTAATTAATAAATTAATTAATAAAATCATGAATGAAAGTGGAGAAATCACAACCAACACCAAAGAAAGATAAACAATTATAAGGACATATTATGAGCAACTATACAGCAACAAATTTGACAATCTGGAAGAAATGGATGCATTCCTAGAGACATATAAACTACCAAAACTGAACCAGAAAGAAACAGACAACCTGAACTGACCCATAACCATTAAGGAGATTGAAGCAATCATCAAAAATCTCCCAACAAACACGAGTCCAGGGCCAGACGGCTTTCCGGGGAGGGTTCTACTAAACATTTTAAAAAGAATTAATACCTATTCTCCTGAAACTGTTCCAAAAAATAGAAATGGAAGAAAAACCTCCAAACTCATTTTATGAGGCCAACATTACGTTGATCCCAAAACCAGACAAAGACCCCATCAGAATTAGACCAATATCCTTGATGAACATGGAAACATGGATGCAAAAATTCTCACCAAAATACCAGCCAATAAGATCCAACAGTACATTAAAAGGATTATTTGTGACGACCGAGTGGGATTCATTCCTGGGATGCAAGGTTGACTCAACATCCACAAATCAATCAATGTCATACAGCACATTAATAAAAGAAAGAACAAGAACCATCTGATCCTCTCAATAGATGCTGAAAAGTATTTGAGAAAGTTCAGCATCCTTTCTTGACCAAAACTCTTCACATTGTAGGGATAGAGGGTACATACCTCGATATCATAACAGCTATCTATGAAAAACCCACGCGAATATCATCCTCACTAGGGAAAAATTGAGAGCTTTTCCGGAACACAGCAGGGCTGTCCACAGTCACCACTGCTATTCAATATAGTATTAGAAGTCCTAGCCTCAACCATCAGACAACAAAAAGAAACAAAGGCATCTGAATCAGCAAAGAAGAAATCAAAATCCCACTCTTTGATGATGATATGATACTTTATGTGGAAAACCCAAAAGCTCCATTCCAAAACTTCTGGAACTCATACAGGAAATCAGCAAAGTGTCAGGATATAAATCAATGCACAGAAATCATTTGCATTTCTATACACCAACAACAAGAGAAAAGAAAGAGAAATTAAGGAGTTGGTCCCATTTACAACTGCACCCCAAATCATAAGATACCTAGAAATAAACCTAACCAAAGAGACAAAGAACCTGTATTCAGAAAACTATAAAGTACTCATGAAAGAAACTGAGGAAGACACA
>PITA01028469.1:0-19353 GCA_004023965.1 Spilogale gracilis
GAAAGTAAATGGGAAGTAGGGTAATCCAGGGAGAAAAACGAAACAACAGAGACTTTGGATATAGAAACAAACTGAGGGACTTGGAGGGATGGGGGTGGAGGGATGGGGGAGCCTGGTGGTGGGTACTGGGGGCACCTATTGCATGGAGCACTGGGTGTGGGGAATGGGGGATGAATCTTGGAACACTGGGAAAAAAATTTAAGTAACAATAAAAAAAACAATGAAAAAAAATAAAAAATAGCTACAGGCGTAATGTTTTCCGCTGGGAAAAGGTAATTGTTCAGGTAAGTATATGTTTCTGAAAACAGATCATCTTTTGTTGTACCACATATTGTGTCTAATCTAAATTCTGATCGTGTCATTTGCTCCTTGAAGACATGGTTTGTGGTAAGGACACTGCATTTTAATTAAAGGACTAGATGGAAAATGAAAACCCTGCAATCATAAAAAGCCTTGATAATGATGCAGTGAAAGATTAAGGTAATTATTTACATAGGAATTGATACCATATCTTTCTCAAGTTATGCAGTAATGAAAACCCATTGACAAACGGAAATAGTTTTATCGAAATGATTATTGGGGGAAAGCTTTTTAAGTAGACTGTCATTTGAAGGGCTTCTGAATGATTTTTTTCTAACTTGTTTCTATTTCTTTGCCTTCATAGGAGAGTAGTTATTTTGATGGAGTTAGACATTTTGAAATCAGCTGAAGCCGTTGGATTAAAGATTGGCAATCCTGTGCCCTATAATGAAGGTAAAATGCTTTTTTATAGGTTGTAGCTCTCATTGAATACCTCTTTATAGATCCAGAATTCTACCTTTTGGTTTCAGTTTGATTTGTTGGCCTTAGTAATAAGACTCGTGATTTGGGGGTCTAGGTTAATCTAACCTAGGGGAACCAGGTTAATCTTTCAGTGTTTTCAGTGCCAAAGAAATGATGGTAGGACTCCAAATGAAAACCTTCTCCTCCTCTGCTTTTCTCTGCATACTTCTTTCATACTTTTAGCTTGTGTGTCACCAGAAGTGTGGGGTTTGTCCTACACTAAGCAATTCTCTAATTCTCCATGGACACCAGCTGGTTGTCCTACGAATCAGTTTAGTTCTGATACTCTCTATCTGAAGTTAGCATCAGATTCCACAGGTAAAGACTGAGTCCCACGAGACTGCCTCCATACCCCTCTGCCACCCCCAAACCCTAGTTCAGATGCCAGTCTAAAGTCCTAGGTTGTGCTTCTGACCAACTGGCTGTAAATTGGAGGTTCCCACAACCCCCTCCTCAGGTTCGATTAGATTAATGAGCTAGAGTGGCTCAGAGAACTCAGGGAGCAGCCAGGTGGAAGAGGTGCATTGGGCAAGGTGTCCATGTTTTCACCAACGGAAGCTCGCAAACCCCATCATTTTGGATTTTTAATGAGGCCTCCTTAGTTAGACATGGTTTGATAATCATTGGTCATTGGTGATTGGTTCCACCTCCAATCCCTCTTCTGTCCTCACAGGTGGGGAGTGGGTGCTGAAGGTTCTAGGTCTAATCACGTGGTTGGTTCCCATGGCAACCATCCCCATCCTTAGGGGCTTTCCGGAAGTCACGTCACTGACACTCAGGTGTGCTTGAAATGGGCTTCCTATAAATAAGTTGCCCGTTTTCCTCTTATCACTTGTGAAATTATAAGGGTTTTAAGAGTTTATAAGGGTTTCTTTAGCAGGAACCATGGATGAAGGCCAAAAAAATACTTGTTATATCACAATATCACAAGCTCACATTAGGAAAGGAGGAAAAATTAGAGAATGTAATGGAAAAAGATCCCACTTAGAGTAGATTAAAAATCAATACATAGGGGCACCTGGCTGGCTCAGTCAGAGGAGTGTGTGACTTTTCATCTCAGGGTGAAGAGTTTGAGTCCCAAGTTGGGTCTAGTAGAGATTATGTAAATAAATAAAACTTGGGGAAAAAAAGCAAATATATAGAAATAATGTTAATGAGAAATGTGCTTTCTTAAATGCACCTTTTTGTATGTATGTATTTATATATGTTTTTTAAAAATGTATAGCAAGGGGCAGCTGGCTGGCTCAGTCAGTAGAGCATGTGACTCTTGATCTAAAGGTTGTGAGTCTGAGCCCCATACTGAGTACAGAGATTACTTAAAAATCTTTAAAAACTAATAAAATAAAAAATGTAGAGCATATAATCTGTACTCTTTTAATAGCTCTCAGCACACCAATAGTCATTAGAATAATTTGTTTATTGCCAGACCATGAGTAAACTCCATGAAGGTGGAGATCGTATTTGTTTATTCTTTGTTATGTCCCTGGTGCCCAACTTTTATTTTTACTTATTTTATATTTTTTTAAATAAAGTGCAACAACAGTGGGCCACCCACCTCTTTGTTTGCACTTCTATGATCAAAAGCAACTTTCAGAGCACAGATCCCCAGTATTTGGAGGATGGGGTCCTTTTTGCCTACCTCATTTCCCCAGTGTGCAAGCTGCCCTAGGAACAGGTGCACTGTAGCCTGCCACTTAGCTTTGGGTCCAGGGATGCGTGGTTGTTACTGTGCTAAGAGCTGAAATTGACCACAGTTTACCATCCATATCTTCTCCTGGCAGTTGCAAGTCTTCCTAGACTACCAAATTCCAAAATAGTTCATCAGACAGGTTCTGCCAGTGCAATTATTGTCTAGGTTAAGAGGTAGATTCCTGGCACTTCTTACCCCGCCATCTTCTCAGAATCCTCTCAACAGTGATTATCTGTTGATAGAGTTTTATTATCTTGTGAAAATATACAGAGAAGCACAATGAGATGAGGACTATTTAATTACTTTAGGAGATGAGACGATGCTAGTTCTAGAAAAAGGCAAAGAATCATCAAATCATTGACCCTGTAAAAGGAGATGGCTTATCTGTCCCCCACCAAGTCTAATAAAAATAAAATTTTTTAAAATATAAATAAAAATAGGGCGCCTGGGTGGCTCAGTTGGTTAAGCGACTGCCTTCCGCTCAGGTCATGATCCCGGAGACCCGGGATCGAGTACCACATCGGGCTCTCTGCTCCGCGGGAAGCCCGCTTTCCCCTCTCTCACTCCCCCTGCTTGTGTTCCCTCTCTAGCTGTATTTCTGTCAAATAAATAAATAAAATCTTTAAAATAAATAAATAAATAAATGAATGAATGAATGAATGAATAAATAAATAAATAAATAAATAAAAATAAAACTAGGCACTTGGCTGTTTCAGTCAGTAGAGCATGTGACTCTTGATCTCACAGTCGTGAACTTGAGCCCCATGTTAGGTGTAGAGCCCACTTTAAGGAAAAAAAAAAAAAAGAAAATTAGAGCCTCACTGTTCACCAAAATAAATTCCAAAAATATTTTTTGGAAATTAGAAAAAGAGGGGCACCTGGGTAGCTCAGTTGGTTAAGCATCTGACTTCGATTTTGGTCATGTTCTTGGGGTCCTGGGATGGAATCCTGCATTAGGCTCCCCACTCAGCAGGGAGTTTTCTTGTCCCTCTACCCTGCTTCTGTCCCCCTGGTTGTGCTTTCTCCGTGTGTGTCTGTCTGTCTGTCTCTCTCTCTCTCTCTCTCTCTCTCTCTCTCTCTCTCGCAAATAAATAAATAAATAAATAAATATTAGAAAATGAAACCGTTGAAAATAATAAAGAGAATAGGGCTACATATGGATTGGGATAATTCACAATGAATATATGATTACACTGAAATAAAAAAAATTTGCATGGTAAAAACAGAAAGGTATATGAACTTAAAGAAGTTAAAATAGTTACAAAGATAGGATTGACAGGGTCTCCTGGCTGGCTCAGTCAGTAGAGCATGTGACTGGATCCTCGGGGTGGTGAGTTTGAGCCCCATGCTGGGGATAGAATTTCCTTAAAAAAAAAAAAAAGGAAAGATGGGACTGACAAAAGTTCAATATCGTTAATATTTACTGCATTTTTTTTTCAAGAGAAAATTATCTTTGATCCTTTTTGTTACTGGATTGAAATTATTTTTTCCAGTGAAGAATACTCCAGTAGGAAAGCGTGTGTCAGGCATTTGATGAGAAGAGAGTGTTCACTCTGGAGAAAACAAATGGCCAGTACATAACAAAAAAATACTTAGCTTTTTTTTTTTTTTTTGAGACTTTATTTTTTTGAGAGATACAGTGAGAGAAGGAACACAAGGAGGGGAAGTGGGAGAGGGAGGGAGAAGCAGGCTTCCCGCTGAGCATGGAGCCAGATGCAGTTCATCCTAGGACCCCCGGGGTCATGACCTGAGCCAAAGGCAGATGCTTAATGATTAAGCCACCCAGGTGCACCCCCACACACACAGATTTTTAGCTTTATTGGTCATTTTTGTCTTGTTCCTGGTTTTAGGGAGATAACATTGTCTTTTTCCATTAAGTGTTTTGTTAGCTGTGGGTTTTTCACAGATTCTTTTTATCAGTATGAAGTTTATTTTCAGTTCCTAGTTTGCTGAGGATTTTTTTGTTTTTGTTTCTTTTGCTGAGGGTTTTTATCAGGAATAGATGGTGAATTTTGTCAAATGTTTTTTGTGTGTCTGTTCATCATACAGTTTTTCTTTTTTTATTGGTTAATATGGTGAGTTATATTCAATGATATTTGAATGCTAAACCAATTTGGGGTTTCTGGGGTAAATTATATCATCATGATCTATTTATACTTTTTACATGTTGTTGGATTTCATTTGCTGAACTCTCTTGATTTAACAAACCTTTGATTTGATTTTGTTTGAAATGTTTACATCTGTATTATGAAGGATATTGATCTGTAATTTTCTTATAATACTCTTGTCTAATTTTGGTGTCATAGTAATCTTGGCCTCATAGAATGAGTTAGAAAGTGTTCTCTCTTAAGTTTTCTAAAATAGTTTATGTAGTATTATTACTTCTTTCTTAAAAAGTTTGGTACAGTTTACCAGTAAAGCTATCTGGGGCTGATACATATTTTTTAGAAATGTTTTAAACTACAAATGCATTTTCTTTAGCAGATACACATAAGGTTATCCAGATAATCTATTTCTTTTTGAGTGACCTGCAGGAGATTGTGTTTTAAGGAATTCAACCATGTCACTTCAGTTGTTGGATTTGTTGGCCTGTATGAAAGTAAACAGGCTAGGGGCGCTGGGCTGGCTCAGTCGGTAGAACATGTGACTCTTGATCTCAGGGTTGTAAAATCAAGACCTATGTTGGGCATAGAGATTACTTAAAAATAAAATCTTTAAAAGATAAATAAATAAAAGTAAATCATCTGAAAACCCCAATTAAGTGGCAGATTATCATATTGGATAATATAAACACAGTAGTCTTTTTTTAGCCCTTTAGTGTCTGTACAGTCTGTGGTGATGTCACTTTTCTCAGACCTAATATTGATCATTTTGTGTTCTTTATTTATCCTTTGTCAGTCTAGCTAGATGGCTTATCAGTCTTAAGGATTTTTTCACAGAACCAGCTTTTGGTTTCACTGATTTTATCCCCCCCCTTTTTATATTTTTTTCTACTGTTTATTTATTTATGCCTTGATCTGTAATGTTCCCTTTCCTCTTTTTACCTTACCCTTACTGTGTCCTTTTTTTCCATTTCTTTAGGTGAATGCTGGGTTCATTGATTTGAGACCTTTCTTCTTTTTTAAAATTAGAGGTGTTTATTGTTAAAAATTTACTCCTAAATGGGGCACTTGAGTGGCTCAGTTGGTTTAGCGACTGCCTTTGGCTCAGGTCATGATCCTGGAAACCTGGGATTGAGCCCCACATCGGGCTCCCTGCTCGGTGGGAAGCCTGCTTCTCCCTTTCTCACTCCCTCTGCTTGTGTTCCCTCTCTCGCTGTGTTTCTCTCTGTCAAATAAATAAATAAAATATTTTAAAAAAAATTTACTCCTAAGCACTGCTTTAACAGCATCAAGCAAGTTCTGGTGTTACAGGGCTTATTCTGTTCAACATACTTTCTAATTTGCCCTTTAATTTTTTCCTTGACACTATATTACTTTGATGTATATTTGGTTTCAGATCTTTTAGAGATTTTCCCAGAGATCTTTCTGTTATTGATATATAATTTAGTTCGAATATGGGTAAATATCATATGTTATGTGACCTAAATCCTGTTATTTTATTGTCACAAGTTGTAATCTCTTGTGGTAAATTTTGTATGTACTTGAGAATAATTTATAGTGTCCTATAAATAAATAAATGTCATTTAAGTCAAGTTGGTTGATAATAATTGTTCAAGTACTGATTTTCTGTTGACTTGTTCTGTCAGTTATTGAGAAGGATATTGAAATCTCTGATATAATGGTGGATTTCTCTCTTTTTCCTTGAGGTTGTATTACGTTTTGCTTCATGTATTCCGAAGCTCTGTTAAGTGCATTAAACGTTTAGGATTATCATGTTCTTTCTATGAACTGACTTCTTTACCGTTATGAAATGATTTTATCATTGACAAAATTCTATGCTTTGAAATCTTTGTCTACTATTAATTTAACCACTTCATTTTTGATAATAAAAATCCTAGAGAACCAAGTTGGGGGGGAAAATATATATATATATATATAAAACCACTTTATTTTAATTAGTTTAGCTTGGTATATCTTTTTTTTTTTTTTTAATTTATTTATTTGACAGAGAGAAACATAGCCAGAGAGGGAACACAAGCAGGGGGAGTGAGAGAGGGAGAAGCAGGCTTCCCGCCGAGCATGGAGCCAGAT
The DNA here is from genome assembly GCA_004023965.1 of Spilogale gracilis. NCBI lineage: Eukaryota > Metazoa > Chordata > Mammalia > Carnivora > Mephitidae > Spilogale > Spilogale gracilis. The sequence continues at coordinate 6,706 of PITA01028469.1, forward strand.
GTGGGACTCGATCCCGGGTCTCTGGGATCATGACCTGAGCCGAAGGCAGTCGCTGAACCAACTGAGCCACCCAGGCGCCCCTAGCTTGGTATATCTTGTTTCATCCTTTAACTTCATCTGTTTATGTCTCTATATTAACTGTATTTCTTATAAGCAGAGTATATCTGGGTCTTGCTCTTTTATCCAATTTGATAATTTCTACCTTTTAACTGGGGTGTTTGGACCATTTACATTTAATATAGTTATTGATATGGTTAGGTTTAAGTCTACCATCTTGCTATTTGTTTTTTATTTGTCCCATCTGTTGTTCCCCTCCCCCTTTTCTTTTCTGCCTTCTTTTGGGTTGAATATTTTTTGAGATTCCTTTTATCTCCTTTGTGGACTTTTTTTTGTTGTTGTTGTTACTAAATTTTTTTTTTTCCAGTGTTCCAAGATTCATTTCCCATTCCCCACACCCAGTGCTCCACGCTCCCCAGTACCCACCACCAGGCTCTCCCATCCCCCCACCCCGCTCCCTCCAAGTCGCTCAGTTTGTTTCTGTGTCCAAAGTCTCTGTTGTTTCGTTTCCCTCCCTGGATAACCCTAGTTCCCATTTACTTTCCTTCTCCCACTGTCCTCCAGGTTACCCCTCATGCACCGCAAGTAAGTGAAACCATGTGATACTTGACCTTCTCTTCTTGGCTTATTTCACTCAGCATAATCTCCTCCAGTCCAGTACATGTTGCTACAAAAGTTGGATATTTGTCCTTTCTGATGGAGGCGTAGTATTCCATTGTATATATGTACCACATCTTCACACGCACAAGGGCACCCACACGCTCAGGGGACGCCCACACGCACTGGGGGGCGCCCACACGCTCGGGGACGCCCACATCCTTTGTGGACTTATTAATTGTTATCTGTATTTTGCTATTTTTAGTGGTTGGTTTAAGGTTTATAGTATGCACTTTAACTTATCGGGGTCTGTCTTTGAGTGATGCTACACCACTTCACCACTTCACCTATAGTGTAAGAATCTTACTTCTTTTTCTGCCCTCCCAGGTTTTGTGCTCTGGTTGTTACACATTTTACCTATGCTATAAGCCTCTTGGTACATTGTTACTGTTTTTGTTTAAATAGTTATCTTTTAAAACGATTTACTTAATATCTTATGTATTTACTTATGTAGTTGCCATTTCTGTTGTCTGGATTGATATTTTTCACTGTTATTTAGCATTTCTTGCAGTAGAGATCTGCAACTGATGAATTCTTTCAGCTTTTGTAGGTCTGAAAAATGTTCACCTTTGACTGTGAAAGACATTTTTGCTAGGCATAGAATTCCAAGTAACCCCTTTATTTTAATTAGTTTAGCTTGGTATATCTTGTTTCTTATTTTTTTTTTAAACATTTTATTTATTTGACAGAGAGAAACACAGCTAGAAAGGGAACACAAGCAAGGGGAGTGAGAGAGGAGAAGCGGGCTTCCTGCAATCAGGGAGCTGGATGCGGGGCTCAATCCCTGGTCTCCAGGATCATGACCTGAGCCGAAGGCAGTCACTTAACCAACTGAGCCACCCAGGCGCCCCTGAGAGTTCTTTAAAGAGTAGGGACATTAGTCCTTTGTCTCTGAGTTAAGAAGGCTTTTTTGCTTTGCTTATGGCGGCTTTTTGCTCTGCAGCAGTTTTTTGTTGCTGTTTTTATAATGTTTAGTTTTCCAATCTTTTTTCTTTTGTTTTGTTTTTTTGTTTGTTTAATGACTTCGGAGTCTTGAGCCTTTATTAGAAAGGTCTTCCTTACTCTAAAGTTATTAGGCCATTCACCCACGTTTTATTCTAGTACTTACATGATTTCATTTTTATATTTAAACCACCTGTGTTACGTCTGTCTTATAATTGGTTTCTTGGTTTGTGGTGTTTTGAGCTTCACTTTTCGCATCCTTTGGAATTTATGGGTTTTCTCTGCCCCCCTCAATTCACTGACGATGTAGTCTCTGTATGGGACATTTGTGGATATTCATTCTTACTGCTCTATATGATTTTTGGAAGTAGGAAAATTTGGTCATCATTCTTCCTCCAGAAATGGAGCCTTTTAGATTTTAATGTTTATCTATACGAAACATAGTAGTAATTTGGTGCTTAAATTGGAGAGGGAGAGCTGGAGCCTATTTAGGTAAAGTTCTAAGATCTTAAATTAGAACATTACATTTGTTGGGGCGCCTGGGTGGCTCAGTCGTTAAGCGTCTGCCTTCGGCTCAGGTCTTGATCCTGAAGTCCCAGGATCGAACCCCGCATCAGGCTCCCTGCTCTGCCAGAAGCCTGCTTCTCCCTCTCTCACTCCCCCTGCTTGTGTTCCCTCTCTAGCTGTGTTTCTGTCAAATAAATAAAGTCTTAAAAAAAAAAAAAGAACATCACATTCATTTTGCTGTTGTAAACTTTTGTACAAAGGGGCACTTTGGTTATCTTCTCAGCTTTCAGGACAAAACAATGGTTAGCACCTCTATGAAATCTTTTGGTGCAGCAGGGTTGAGGGAGAGATGATCGTGCTCAACTTTATCACCTTTGGCCAGGTTTCTAATGTCTTTTATGTTGTATTTGATTGAGTGGTTGCTTTGGACATTTTGTGTTTCACGTGCAAAAAAGTATTTGAGATGGAGTTGAAAGGGTTGAAAGGTAATTATCACTTGGGGTCAGACCTATAGAACTAGGGAAAACTCCTTTGTCTCAATACTCCATTCCACTCTTCCCTTTCTTCAGGGTCTGTTAAAGTGCAGAGGGATGAGAGAAGGTTGTGCTGTTCAGAATTATATGCTATTGAATTTCATTGTAACCAGATCAATAGCACTTTGTTACTTGGGCCATCATGGAAATAGCTTTATTATAGTGGCTATTACCTTATGGTGTATTTCACAGAAATGGTTTCTAATTGTCTATTGTGAAGGCAAGGAAACTGTTACTGGTGAGGAGAGAAGTAAAGTTATATTTGTATTCGCCCATCGCTTAACCCAGAACCTGTAATGTATCAGGCGAGTGGTAAAATTAATTGACTAAACCCAGCTGGGAAATAGGCAGAGGAATTCCAAAATGTGCACTGAAATTGTTTGGCAGTAGGAAAACATTAAATACAGATACTTACAGAATTTTCCAAATGTGAGAAATGAAACTTCAAACACATTTCATGTTTTATAATATTGGATTGGATAATTTTAAACTCCTCTATCTAGCACTATATATTTTTGTTAGTATGTGTATCATTGCCATGTACCTACACTATTTCCAACAATATTTGAATTAGACTTAAATTTCTAATGCATTATTTAGTTATAAGTATTCATTATTAAAGGTATTAATTGGAATTTTTTTTCAGCCTGATTCTGATCAACTTCTACCAACGGAAATTTTTAATTATTGAATTGACTCTTTTTTTTTTGTAGCTGTTAAGAAAGTACTTGCTAGTAGAAATTGAGTTTTTGTTACTCTGTATACTCCATATCTGTTAGCTAATTTTTCTCAGCTGGTGGCTCACTTACCATTTGTGTGTGTGTGTGTGTGTGTGTGTGTGTGTGTGTGTGTATTTTAAAGATTTTATTTATTTGAGAGAGAGTGTACACAAGTGAGAGAGCACAAACAGGGCAGCAGAGGGAGAAGCAGACTCCCCACTGTGCAGGGAGCCCAGTGTGGGGCTTGATCTCAGGACCCTTAGGTCATGACACAAGCCAAAGGCAGCTGCTTAACCAACTGAGCCACCCAGGTGCCTATATGTATTTTTTTTTCTTTAAAGATTTTATTTGTTTATTTGACAGACAGAGAGATCACAAGTAGGCAGAGAGGCAGGCAAAGAGAGAGGAGGAAACAGGCTCCCAGCCGAACAGAGAGCCCGACACGGGCCTCGATCCCAGGACCCTGAGATCATGACCTGAGCTGAAGGCAGAGGCTTTAACTCACTGAGCCACCTAGGCACCCTATATCTTTTTTTAAAATTTTTAAAAAAGATTTTATTTATTTTTCAGAGAGCGAGATGGTGATAGTGGGAGCACAAGCAGGGGGAGCGGCAGGCAGAGGAAGAAGGCAGGCTTCCGCTAAGGAAGGTGCGGATTTGGAACCCTGGGATCATGACCCAAGCTGAAGGCAAATGCTTAATCAACTGACCCACCCAGGTGTCCTTGTATTTTTAATTTTTTTTTAAGTAATTTCTACAATCCAGTGTGGGGATCGAGCTCACAACTCTGAGATCTAGAGTGGCATGCTCCACTGACTGAACCAGCCTCACTTAACCATTATACTGATAGTAGAAATGATAAGTGTAAATGCAAGTAACTTGAGGAGCTGGAGTCTGCTTTTTAAAAAAAAAAAAAAAAAAGATTGATTTATTTATTTGAAAGAGCACAATGAGAGGCAGGGGAGGGGGCAGAAGGAGAAAGGAAGCAGACTTCCCACTGAGCGGCGTGTCTGATGCAGGGCTCCATCTCACCAACCTGAGATCATGACCCTAGCTGAAACCAGGAGTCATACACACAACCAACTGAGCCACCCATGTGCCCCTAGAGTCTGCTTTTAAATGTCCTATTTCCCCCTGGTTCAGAGACAGTGATAGGAATCTAGCCAAGAGCAAAAGAGTCTTGGAATTATGACCTTGATTCATCTTATTGAAATGGTTTCATTTACAGGCAGAGCAAAACAGAAGATTAGTGTTAGCTGATTCTCCACATTCCTGCTTTGGGGTATAATTTCAGTTTTTAGAAAGATCTTCATTTTGCCATAGACTAATTTTAGGTTTCGTGGTCAGCAGCTGTGTTGCAGTGCATTAAATTGGAAGGCAGTTTTTGCTATTTAGAATGCACTGGACTTCAGTTGTCCATTTGGTTTCGGTACTATCTCTTGTCTCCTGTGTCAGTTTTGCAAGTATGGTCCAATGCAGGAGTTGAGGATTGCTTTAATAAATGAATGGATTAGTAACTTACCTGACTGCTAGGTATCATGGTTATTAGTTATGTTCTGTATAACTAGAGTTTTGTCTATCAGAATTAGCTGCTTATAATTAAAAATTAACTAGATGGTGGTGAAGTGGATGAATCTAGTTAGACAAACCTGGTTAAGACTAGATTCTGCCTCCTCCTAGCTGTATATGACTTTGGGCAAGTTACTTGACCTCTTTAACCCAGTCTTCTCACCTGTGAAATGAACATCAGAATACTGTCTTTGTCATAGGCCTAAAGATTGAATGAAATAATGCACTTTACTTTGTACCTGGTGCATAGTAAGCACTCAAAGATTGGTAGCTGTTATTAATATATCTGTTATAAGGCCTAATTGATTTCTTGTTAAATATACTGTGCTTTATCAAGTCTGAGAATACAATGATTATAATAGACTGTGCTATGTAATAGACTGTATTATGTACTGTGACAAATTATAACACATAAATCACCTATTAGATTTTATTGGGACATGAGGGTTGGCTTTGGGATTGATCACCTGGGATTTAATTTGGGATTTGATTCCTGATGAATCCCTTGCTGGCCACCCTTTACTCTCTCCTCTGCTTCACAACCTCTCAGCAAGTTCCAGTCAGCCATTCTTTTAAGCTCCCGTGGAATTGTTTTGTACCTGCTTCCTTACTAATCTATTAATATGAAAAATATACATACTGTCAATTTTTTATTAAAAGAAGTAAACATTAAGGACAGACACCTGGATGGCTCAGTCGATTAAGCGTCTGCATTCAGCTCAGGTCATGATCCCAGGGCCCTGGAATTGAGCCCCACATCAGGCTCCCTGCTCAGCACAGAACCTGCTATTCCCTCTCCTTCCCACTTATGCTGTTTCTGTCTCTCTCTCTCTCTCTCTCTCTCTCTCTCTCTCAGATAAATAAGTAAAGTCTTTTAAAAAAAAGAAAGAAAGAGAAAAATATATGCTTTAGGGATGGCTGGCTGGCTCAGTTGATATTACATACAGCTCTTGGTCTTGGAGTCCTGAGTTAAGCCCCACGTTGGGTCTAGAGCTTACTTTAAGAAAAGAAAAAGAAAGAAAGAAATATGCTTTGTCGTGCTAGCAGAACTGTTCTAGCTTCTTGCACACCATAGTTCTCTATGGCTCAGATTTAGTACCTGTAACAGTCATACAAGACATTTATTACACTTTTTACCAAAGGGAGTTACTGTTGTACTACTTTGGTGTAAAAGAGGTATGACCCTCTTGCCCCAGATTTATCTATCTATCTGTCTATCTATCTATCTATCTATCTATCTATCTATTTATTTATTTATTTATTTATTTATTTTTGGTAAATAAACACTTAGCTCTTAAGGAATAAACTCTCAACTGAAGTCTCTTGTCCTCACCAGAGAACTGTTACAGAGCGGGGATTTAGGGCTTCAGTTCTTATCCTCACTACGAAGGAGATTTTGCTTTAAATAGTTAGCAGTTAATTGCCCTTGTCCCAAATCTAAATATTCCAAAATTTTTAAAGATCTTCTTGTTTTAGGGGTGCCTGGGTGGCTCAGTGGTTAAGCCTCTGCCTTCAGCTCAGGTCATGATCCTGGAGTTCCAGGATTGAGCCCCACATCGGGCTGCCTGCTTGGTGGGAAGCCTGCTTCTCCCTCTCTCACTCCCACTGCTTGTGTTCCCTCTCTAGCTGTGTTTCTCTCTGTTAAATAAATAAATAGAATCTTTATTTTTTTTAAAGATTTTATTTATTTATTTGACAGAGAGAGAGAGAGATCACAAGTAGGCAGAGAGGCAGGCAGAGAGAGTGGAGGAAACAGGCTCCCTGCCGAGCAGAGAGCTGGACGTGGGCCTCGATCCTAGGACCCTGAGATCATGACCTGAGCTGAAAGCAGAGGCTTTAACCCACTGAGCCACCCAGGTGCCCATAAATAAAATCTTTAAAAGGGGGGGGTCACCTGGGCAGCTCAATGGGTTAAAGCCTCTGCCTTCGGCTCAGATCATGACCTCAGGATCCTGGGATCAAGGCCTGCATTGGGCTTTCTGCTCAGCAGGGAGCCTGCTTCCTAGTCTCTCTCTGCCTACTTGTGATCTCTCTCTGCCAATAAATAAATAAAACCTTAAAAAAAAAACAAAACATTTTATTGTTTTATTTTAGAGAACACGAGCAGAGGGAGGGGTAGAGGGGGTGAAAGAGAGAGAGAGGCAGACTCCCCACCCAGGCATCTCCTGATGATTACCTTTAAATGATGGCTTTTTATGGGCACCTGGGTGGCTCAGAGGGTTAAAGCCTCTGCCTTCGGCTCAGGTCATGATCTCAGGGTCCTAGGATGGAGGCCCCTGTCGGGCTCCCTACTCGGCTGGGAGCCTGTTTCCTCCTCTCTCTGCCTGCCTCTCTGCCTACTTGTGATCTCTCTCTGTCAAATAAAATATTTTTAAAAATTTATGGCTTTTTTTTTAAGATTTATTTATTTGAAGGAAGTGTGTGTTGGGCGTATGGTAAAATGGGGTAGGAGGAGAAAAGATTTGATAGATTTTTAGCAATTGCAAATGATATGTATAAATATAATATATATGTAATTTTATTTATTATTTTTACTTACCTAAATGTAGACTGGTAGACATTTAAACATGAGTATTTAGGATTTTTATATGTGTTCAGCCTGGAGTTTCTGAACAAAGACCAGCTGAGCCCCTCCTAATACTCTATAGATATTTCTTCAGCAGCCATTACCCTAGTTCAGTTGTAAAGTAACAACAGTATTTTGTGTAGTGTTGTTTGCCTCCTTTTTTTAAGATTTTATTTATTTATTTGACAGAGGGAGAGATCACAAATAGGCAGAGAGGCAGGCAGTGAAAGAAGGAGAAGCAGACTCCCCACTGAGCAGAGAGCCTGATGTGGGACTCGATCCCAGGACCCTGAGAATAAATATTTTATTTATTTTTTTGACAGAGAGATCACAAGTAGGCAGAGAGGCAGGCAGAGAGAGAGGAGGAAGCAGGCTCCCTGTCGAGCAGAGAGCTTGATGTGGGCCTCGATCCCGGGACCCTGAGATCATGACCTGAGCTGAAGGCAGAGGCTTAACCAACTGAGCCATCCAGGCACCCCTTAAATCTTTTGGATCTTCTCAATATGTTTCATGAAGCAAATAAGAATAGTTTTATTTTTTTTTCCAGTTACTTAGCCTTAATACCGTTTACTGAGCAACTCAGTTTTTCCCTACTGGTTTAAGAAAAGGTTTACTTTAAAATTTCAAAAAGTTGGACACCCGGGTGGCTCAGTTAGTTAAGCATCTGCCTGCAGCTCAGATCATAATCTGGGATGGAGCCCCAAACTGGGCTTCACACTTAAGTGTGGAAACTACTTGAGATTCTCTCCCCTTCTCCCTCTGCCCCTTCTGCTCGTGTGCATCCTTGCTCGCTTTCTCTCAAATAAATTAATTAGTTAAAAAAAATACCAGCAGCATTTTTCATAGAGCTAGAAGAGATAGTCCTACAATTTGTATCGAATGTTTACAGAAGACCCTGTATAACTAGAGCAATCTTGAAAAAGAAAAACAAAACTGGAAGTATCAACAACTCCAGACTTCAAGTTGTATTACAGATCATAATAATTAAGGCAGTATGGTACTGGCACAAAAATAGACACAGAGATCAATGGAATAGAATAGAAAACCCAGGAATAAACCCACAGTTGTATGATCAGTTAACCTTTAACAAAGGAGGAAAGAATATACAATGGGAAGAAGTCTCTTCAACAAATGGTGTTAGGGAAACTGGACAGCTCCATGCAAAAGAATGAAACTGGACAACTTTTTTACAGCATAAACAAAAAAACCCCTCAAAATTGATTAAACAACTAAATGTTAGACCTGAAACCATAAAAATCCTAAAAGACAGCAGAGGCAGCAATTCTCTGACATGAGCAGTAGCAACATCTTTCTAAATATGTCTCCTGAGGCAAGGAAAATAAAAGCAAAAAAAACTACTGGGACTACATCGAAATAAAAATCTGCACAGCAGAGGAAACAGTCAGCAAATATAAAAGGCAACCTGCAGAATGGGAGAAGGTATTTGCAATGACAGATCTGATAAAGGCTTAGCATCCAAAATATATGAAGAACTGATACATAGTATTCAATACCCAAAAAACAAAGATCCCAGTTAAAAAATGGGCAGAAGATATGAACAGACATATCTCCAAAGAATATCTACAAATGGCCAACAGACACAATGAAAAGATGCTCAACATAGTCAGGGAAATGCAACTCAGAACCACAGTGAGATCTCACTTCACATCTGACACCTGTCAGAATGGCTAAAAACCAACAACACAAATAACAAGTGTTGGTGAGGTTGCCCTTTGGTGGGAATGCAAACTGGTACAGCCACTGTGGAAAACAGTATGGAGGTTCCTTAGAAAGTTAAACATAGAACAACCTTGGGATCCAGTAATAGCATTACTGGGCATTTACCCAAGAAAATACAAAAACACTTCATGTTTATTGCAGCATTATTTACAATAGCCAAATTATGAAAACAGGCCAAGTGTCCATTGATAGATGAATGGATAAAGATGTGGTACATATATGCAACGTACTATTTTTTCATACATAAAAAAAGACTGAAATCTTGCCATTTGCAACAACATGAATGTAGCTAAAAGAGTATAATGCTGAGTGAAATAAATGAGTCAGAGAAAGACAAATACCATATGATTTCATTCATACGTGAAATTTAAGAAAGAAAACAAATGAACAAAGGAAAAAGAGAAGCCAAGAAACAGACTCTTAACTCTAGAGAACAAATTGATGGTGACCAGAAGGGAGGTGGGAGGGGGGTTGGGTGAAATTGGGGATTAAAGGGCATCTGGGTGGCTCAGTGGGTTAAGGCCTCTGCCTTCAGCTCAGGTCGTGATCCCGGGGTCGTGGGATTGAGGCCCGCATTGGGCTCTCTGCTCAGCAGGGAGCCTGTTTCCTCCACTCTCTCTGCCTGCCTCTCTGCCTACTTGTGATCTCTCCCTCTGTCAAATAAATAAATAAAATCTTTAAAAAAAAAGAAAAGAGGGGCGCCTGGGTGGCTCAGTTGGTTAAGCGACTGCCTTCGGCTCAGGTCATGATCCCGGAGACCCGGGATCGAGTCCCACATCGGGCTCCCTGCTCGGCGGGAAGCCTGCTCCTCCCTCTCTCCCTCCCTCTGCTTGTGTTCCCTCTCTGGCTATATTTCTCTCTGTGAAATAAATAAAATCTTAAAAAAAAAAAAAAAGAAAAGAAAAGAAATTGGGGATTAAAGAAAATAAAATTAAGGTCTTAATTTTTCTCCCCATAGGAAGAACTGAAGAATAAGCAATTCTGTTTTAACCTTTTTAATTTTATGCTAAAACTGTTTCACTCTAATGGCACAGTTAACTCTCATTTTGTTGTACTAGTTAAGAGAAGTTGTTTTGTTTTTTAATATTGTATTTATTTCTTTGACAGAGAGAGAGACAGCCAGAAAGGGAACATAAGCAGGGGGAATGGAAGAGGGAGAAGCACATATCCCACTGAGCAGGGAGCCCAATGCAGGGCTTGATCCTGGGACTCCAGGATCATGACCTGAGCTGAAGGCAAACATTTATTTAACGACTGAGTCACCCAGGCACCCCATGAGAAGTATTGGCAGAAGGAAATGAAGTCAGTGTATAATAGGCCCATCCAAGTGAGGGCCATGGGAAAGCCAGCAGGAATAAACCTCGTGATTGGAGAAGGCAAAGACAAGGCGACAGGCAGGGAGCCTGTTCAGCAGGGCTCACCATTTTTGTTTGTAGGACTTTCTAGGAAATCTTTTTGAGCTGTACTTGTGTGCTATATGCACCCTTGGTGAGCAGCCTAGATTAGGTTGACTTCTCCTTTTGTGCCCCTCACAAAGGCAAAATCAAATTCCATAAACCTATTCTTTTTTTTAATTAGGTATAATTTGCAGTTTTAACATTCTTTAGCTCAAACATTTGTAGAAAGGGTGAGGGGCAAATAAATAGTCTCGTGGTATGGCACTTCTTATTTTCTGCTTGAGAGGCATGTTCCTTTCCCCTCCTTTCCTTTTAATCTTCCTGTTTCCTTGACACACCTGCCTCTGAACTTCATCTCATGTCTCCCTGCTGTGACAGTTCACTAGCACTTCATGGTACCTAAGGCTCTTTGAACTATTATTTTCCACCGTCAGTTGTGAAATAAGGTTGCTTTGTTTGGGAGGGGAAGGGTAGAATCCTTTCTAAATGTCTCCTTTTCCTTTGAAACAGGGGCACTTCAGAGACAATTGAACTGCTTTTAGGTTTTTCTTACCACCCAGCTTTTTCTTCTGATAGATCCTGCCGTGAACACGGTTCTGTTGATGACATCGATTTGTTGCTATGGAAATAGTGGTAATGTCACACATTCAGCCCAGAGACTTTACTTCAGGTTCATGCAGAAGAAATGGGCAGGGCTTTAGGGGAGAACCTCATTAAAACCAAAAGCTATCAATTATAAGCGGGTGAAAGGTAAATGGAGCCAACCTTTTATATAATGAAAACAGAAGTGAACCCCTAGCAGATTGACGGCATGCAGCTGATGAATACCCCAGCATGGATTCTGACCCATGAGAGTCTTTGACAAAATAAAAAATTTACACTTCCTCCAAATATTTCTTCTACTTAAGCTTAATTCTTTCAACCCTCATTATTTGCACTAAAATTGTCTTTCTTCTGATCCTCAGGACACGGGCAGCAGCAGGTAGTTCCTTCCCCCGTCGTCTCAGCAGCCAATCCACCAGCCAGCAAGCCCCAGCAGCAGAATGGGAGTTCAGCAATGGGTAAATGGCCACATGAGGACATGTGCTAATTATATGCATCAGGATTCTGAATGTTTTGAAATGTAATCTGGGACTAAAAGGAATTTTCAAAATATCGTTCATGATTATTGCTTCTCGCAAAGGAGAAACCCAGCTCTTACTGTAAAGTATGTGATTAAACAAATGATTAAAAATAGTCTCTTAGGGGCACCTGGGTGGCTCAGTTGTTAAGTGTCTGCCTTCGGCTCAGGTCATGATCCCAGAGTCCCCAGATCGAGCCCCACATTGGGCTCCCTGCTCAGCAAGGAGCCTGCTTCTCCCTCTCCCACTCACCCAGCTTGAGTTCTCTCTCTCGCTGTGTCTCTCTCTGTCAAATAAATCAATGCAATCTTCAAAAATAAATAAAAATAAAATAGTCTCTTAAAGATAATATGCTTATTTTTATCAGGATGATATACTGTTCTCTGTTAATAGTAGTTTATTTGGTAGCTTATCTTTCTCACATCTTACATTTTACACTCTCTTGACTTTGCAAATTTACATACCTTTTAAATTCTCGCCTTTTAACTATTTGGCATCTACTTGTCTCTCTCCAGGTTTCCTATTGGGGTTCTCATGGACAGTTATCTTAACGTGAAGATGGTATCATTTGTATTGGTCATAGGTTCTGCCTCCCATGCTCACGGATGAGGAATAGTTTTTTCCTTTAACTCTCTGCAGTTGGTCCTGAGAGGCTGTAATGGAATCATTTTGTTTACTTTCTGGCCTTCGCTTTAGGAACCACTGCTGAAAATGATGATTTGGGTTAAATTTATTTTTAGAGGTTTTTAAAGATTCTTCTTTCTGTCACAGCTTCTTATACACCACCTCCTCCCCTCCCCTCAACCAGTAATTGCTAATTTTCAATGCTGAGATTTTTAAG
>PITA01028470.1:0-19345 GCA_004023965.1 Spilogale gracilis
GAGGGGCACCCGGCACTCCGCATCTGCTGCAGTCAGGGGGTGTGACACACCGGTGAAGCCACCTCTGTGAATCTTCGCCCCAGAGCAGTTTCTCATAATCATTCTCTCTCTAAATAATTGAATAGGTTTCCCATTTTTATTCATTTATTTTGAAGGCATGTAAAGACCTTAGTTGCTAAGATGTCTAGATGCATTCTGTCGTTTAAGTTTTATATGTACTGTTCTCTAAGGTGGGCACTATGGTCTGATATTTACAAATGAGACAAATGAAGTCTTAGAGTTTAAGTAACTTCTTTTCAGAGCTCTTTCAGCCCCCATACAGTTCTACATTTAAGACAAGTATGTTAAAAGGAACTACTTTTTTTTTCATTTGCTCATATTTCTTCCTCTCTTTCCCCGAAGACACTTTCTCTTCCTTCTCCTCTTCCTCCTCCCCCTTCCTCTTCCTCCTATTCTTTGTCATCATCTTCTTTTTCTCCCTCTCCTCCTCTTCTTCTTCTTCCCCTCCTCCTCTTCCCTACCCCACTCCTTTTCCTCCTCCTCCTCCTCTTCCCTTCCCCTGTTTCCCCTCCTCTTCCTGCTTCCTCTTCAGTGTTGCTTTTGCAATGGCTCTGGCTAAAGGGAAGCAGGAAGAATATATTTTTGCTGCCATCCCGTTAGCTACTTCCTGGCTATGGACCTTGGCTCACTTTGTATCAGAACCCAAATTCACAGTCTCCCAGAGCTCTCCTTGGGTCATCATATCTGGCCCTCTCTTTCTCTTTTCTGTGACCAAGTTCCCACTTCTGCGCCAGTTTCTAGAACTAGAACCTCACCCAGTGTGTTGGGACCATTCTCCTCTTTCTCACAGACTCCATACCAGGCCTTCCTCACCAGTTCTGCCCTGTGACCTTCCTAAAGATTGCAGTTTGAATCTTCACATGCTATTTATTCCCTCACTGTCTTGTGGCTCTGATCTTTCCATCACCTACTTAAGGACACTTATTTATTTAGGATGATTATGTCATGTTGAGCTTAAAAATAAAACTGCCCGTCATTTTATCAGCAGAAATGGGTTTATTTGGGAATGGCAGAGAATTACAATTTGAGAAAAGCAAACGATGGCAAACTGCAGCGAAGTCAGGAGAACACAGGGAGGACTGCTCTTTTATAGAGGAAGGTGGGGGGCGCTGGGGAGGGCTGTTACAAGCACAAAGTCCATTGGACTAAAGAGGGCGTTGCAAGTACAGGGACTCCTCATTAGCTGAGTTGTGACTGCCTCTCACTGGCTGGGTTGCTGTTAGAGAAGCACCTTTCCTCCTTGCACTGAGTGGTAAAGTAGATAAAGTACCTGGAGAAGTTAAGTCTCTTCCTGTGGGGTCTGCAATCCCTGAGAAGTGGTAGGATGGGAGAGCTCCCTGCTTTGGCCTCCCAAAGCATTTTATTTCAAAGATTTGTTTGTTTGTTTGTTTGAGGAAGATAGCATGAGAGAGAGTGAACACAAGCAGGGATGAAAGGCAGAAGGACAGGGAGAAGCAGGATGCCCACTGAGCAGGGAACCTGAATTGGGGCTCCTTCCCAGGACCTTGGGATCACGACCTGAGCTGGAGGCAGATGCTTGAAATACTGAGCCACTCAGGCATCCCTTTCTAACACCATTTTAAACAAGGTTTCTTTTTATTAATTTTCACAATAATTCATCTTCTAAGCTGGCACACCTCTGAAAATGAAGGGGATGTTATTAAAATCCCCGAGCTTACCCTACCCGGAGTCTAAGGTTTGCACACAGCCTGGCCAGGTACTGTAGGCTGATATGAGGGAAGCTGGTTAACATTTCCATGGGATAGTCTTCTTTTCTAGGAAATTGGGCTAACCATTGTACCTCGTCTGGAGTTAGCATGAGGAGGAAGTGGGTCAATGCATGTAAAGCGTTTAGAGTGATGACCGCTCCATCGCCATCTCAGTGTATTTAAACTACAGTTTGTATAATTTTTGTATCTATAATGTTGGTGACTTAACTAGTCTTTCTAAGCCTGTAAGAATTGAATGTGATGCATGTGGGCAGTCTCCCTCACCCAGATACTACTCTTACTATCTGACTTTGTTCCTTGTGCTTCTAAATAACTCTTCGATCCCCATCCCACAATGCTTTCCCACCCATCTGCCTGTTATTTCCTGTTTTGTATTTCTTGTTTCAACAATGGGTTGGGCAATGTCTCAAAGCCAGAAGACAGTTACTCCTGCTGGCAATTTCCTCACCAACGGTAAGCCTTCAGGAAGCCCTGAGGAAGAGGCAGTCAGTACACTCTCCGACCAGCATGTTTCCACTGACTCCTCCAAAGCATTGCACAAGGCAAAGGTACGTTAAAACTGAGTCATAAGAGGCTGCAATTTTCCAGAAAAGACACTCTAGCCATCATTATTGAGTATCTCCTACTTAACTTCAGAGGCAAGACATCTTCCAAGGCCTGAAGCCTCCAAGGTAAACCCTTTAGATTCCCTCTTCAGAGAAAGCTTCCTTTTTTATTATTTGTTAGAAGTATCACCCAGTGAGCCATGAGGATGTCTGCAGAATTTTCTGTATGGTCGCTATGTAGAGATTGGGAACTCTAGCTAAGAGCATGGCTTCCCTTTAGAATTTGTTCCCCGGGTGCCAAAATGTTAGACATAATTATATAGTTATTTCTTTGGGAAGACATGGGCATGGCACACAACCACGCACACAAATGCATACATACCCCTGAGATGTATTAAATTCAAGGGGCTGCCTCCAGATTTGGCTGCCAGCTCTGGGAATGGGATGGTTTGAGGCGTGGGATTTAGCGAGTGAGTTTCTGCATAAGCTCAGAGGGGCAGTAACATACTCTAGAGCCACATTAGGAGGTTCTGACTCTTATCTCCTCAATTGTTGGCTGTGTGTTTTTGGAAAGTGACTTAACTCTTCCCTGACTATAAAATGGAAAGGATTATGAGTAGTACCTATTCATATGAATGTGTAAGAGAGAAATTGACTAAATGAGTAAAACACTTAGAATAATGCCAGACACACAGTAAAAACCAGATGGGTGAACTTAACTGGGATTCTCAGGAAATCTACAATTCTTGCATTAAAAAAAAAAACAACTACACTAAATTGAGCAAATTACTGAACATGATTTATTTTGTCTAAAGGCTGAACATTTTCCTTGATAGTTATAGAGATTTTAAAAAGTCAAGTTAAACGATGTTGTTAGACTAGATTTCCCAACTCCAGAAGGACTCTGGAGTTTCTCCGTAAGAGAGGCTCCAGTCCTTGCAGACCTGTTTTCGATAAGGCATGGCTCCATCAGGCTGGACCAAATTATGTGTTGATTTATTAAGCATGTATCCCCTGAGCGTCCAGCGTGTGACAGACACAGACCTGGGCACGGGAGCTACCGTGGGGGGGGGACAGCACATGCAGCCGCGCTTCCAGTCATTTGAGGCTCAGAACGGTAAATAGTAAGAAAAGGGAAGCGGAGGACTCTTAATAACTCTTAATAACAGGGAGCTTCCTGCAGACTCGGCCAGGACTGAAGAGGGCTTCCTTCATGAAAAGTGTGGATGTGGGCAGAGAGTCAGTTTGGAAGAAGAGCAGAAATTATCTAGGCGGAGCTTGAGGGGCAACATGTTCAAGAAGGGAGGAATAATACTGAGAAGGAGGGTTTGAGACTTTTGAGAGCTTGATGATTGGAGAATTAAAAGAAATAAATCATGGCTGGATGGAGCTCTGAGATCGGGGGGAGCATGAGGCTGGAGTAACACGGAAGCAGCTTCTGATCACGAAGGAGCACTGTTCCCCACATCACATACATTTTAGCACAGCAGATATCTTATCTAAAATATATACCTATTTTCGAGGGTGCCTGGTTGGCTCGGTCAGTGGAGCATGTGACTCTTGATCTTTGGGTTCTGAGTTCGAACCCTACGTTGGGTATAGAGTTAACTTAAAAAAAATCTTTAAATATGTATGCACACACACACATTTCCCCATGGATAAATTTTATTTTATTTTATTTATTTTTATTTTAAGGTTTTATTTGTTTATTTGACAGAGAGAAAGAGAGCACAAGCAGAGGGAACGGCAGGCAGAGGGGACAGGGAGAAGCAGACTCCTCCCTGAGCAGGAAGCCCCATGTGGGGGCCCCATCCCATGGTCCTGGGATCATAACCTAAGCTGAAGGCAGATGCTTAACTTACCAAGCCACCCAGGTGTCCTCCATGGATAAATTCTAAGTCTGAGCTTTGTAAGGTGATGTTCCAAATAAGTAAGAGAAGGATTTAAAGATTATTCTATATTTGGCTATTCTTCTTATTATATATATTGATAAGATTATGTTAGGCATTCATTGAAATAACATTTGCTGTCAACTTTTTGATCTTTTCTCATTCTTGGATTCCATGTCTAGTATTGCATGGAAATAAGGGTTCCTTGTCATTTTGCATTTATCAGTATTTAAAAAGAGCATGTACCTAAATACTAGCATGAAAATCAGTCTTGGCGGGAAACTTTGATGAGAGGTAAAATAGCAATTACCAGTGTGATAAATGAAGTTTAGAATGTGTTATGACCTTCTTCTTTGTGCCTTAGTGATTAAATAAGCATGACATATACCCTGTATGACAGAGAGCTAGAAATGTAAGCATTATTCTGAAAGGATGCTGCATAGATTTACTTTGACAAACATGAGTGAAATTATTAGAAAAATAGATCTGCTACACAATTTCCAACAAAAAGTTGAAATTAAGATACTATCCTAAACTCAAAGTTGGTAGTTTCGGCAGAATTCAGCAGTATGTGATAGATACGTAGTTAATCCTCCATTGTTTGCTTCATCAGTTGTAAAAGCAAAAAGCATTTTCCAATCACTGTGTTGGAGGACACCGTTGTTAGCCGTGAAGATCAAATGCAGTTATTTTATTGACAAAAATAGGCTTATTCGGGAGGAGAAGAGAATTGCAATTTGTGACAGGCAAGCTACGACAAAATCTTAGGCAAGTGCAGAGAACAAAAAGGAGGAAATGCT
Source organism: Spilogale gracilis (assembly GCA_004023965.1). NCBI lineage: Eukaryota > Metazoa > Chordata > Mammalia > Carnivora > Mephitidae > Spilogale > Spilogale gracilis. Next base: position 5,025 of record PITA01028470.1, read on the forward strand.
TTTTTTTTTACAGAGGGAAAGAGGGGATTGGGGAGTGACTGTCATCAACAAAAAGTCCATTGCAGCACACTGGGACTTTGAAGTAGGGTAGTTTTTCAAGGGTGAGTTGTAACCATCTTCCATTGGCTGGACGGATCCTCTCTGGGATAGTAAATTAGTGTTCACTTGGAAGATGCCGGGCACTTTTCTTCCTGTTGGGTCTACAACTCAGGAGGAGTGGTAAGTCATGAGAGCCCCCAATTTGGCCTCCTGACTCCATTTGAAATAAGGTTTCCCTTTATCAGTTTTTATACGATGAAGTTATACAGTCCAAGATTGAACATACTGTGTATATTTTAGTGATACATATTTTTAGGTATAATGATTGAGGTGGTTGTTTGGTGACCTTCATATATGATACTTTAAGTCCTTTTGACACAAGGCAGAGTATAAGTTAAAGTCAACATTGCACAGCTATTAGGTTAGGGACTTCATATCTTATTGAAGTTGCCCCTTGCAATGTTAATATGAAATTTAAATTATTTCCATTTACATATGTGAACACTGAGGCTCCCATTACTAGATCACTCAACTAGGAAGTGGCCAAATTCAGACTTCAAATTGGCTCTTTGGTGGTGAGTAAACTGTATCCACAACTATGGTTGCCCAGAAGGGCATCTTCCATACAGTACTGTAAAGCATAATGATTTAAAAAAAATGTTGGACCTTAAAGAATGTCTCTAGTAGAGCTGAATTCACGTATGAGTTGTGTAAGTTTGGGTAAGGTGTTTCACCTCTCTGTGCCTCAGTTTTCTCATTTTTAAGGTGGGAATAATATCACAACATAGACTGTCGGGAGCATTCAATATGTTCACACATTTGCAGCAACTAGACAGGGTTTGGCATGTAGCAGTAAGTACTCAGCAAATTATACCTATTGTTGTTATAGGAATATGACCAAAGTCATCTTCCTCACCCAAGAGTTCTCCACTCAGTGAAACCTTCTGTCTGGTTGTCTCGCACTAGGGGAGGGGCTATGTAATAAGGTATATTTGCATATCAAAAGGAGAAGGGACTCTCACTCTTCACTGTTTCAAAGTTAAATGAGGCATCCAGATTCACTACGATAGTCTGATGATCACTACTCCAAGACAAAATGAAATTCAACGATGTAAATTGTCGCTCCATTTGTGAAGTCATTTTGATATACGGACAGAATCAAACACTTTTGTTGAGCTCAGAAAATATGAGTTAATGGTAAAGGGGAAAATGTCAAATCTTTGGACTTCTTTTCTATGACAGCCATCAATAGCTCCAGATGGCCTCCCAAGGAGTTGGTAATGCAAAACCTGGGATAGCCTCAACACGTGGTTCCCTAGCAAGACAGGCGGAACCAGAGATAAATGACTCTGTCCACCAGCCCACTGATGAATTGCAAAATCACCAGAAGGAGAAACTACAAGCCCTTGGGGTATGTCAACCTTAGTTTAAAAATTGGTTTAAGGGGCGCCTGGGTGGCTCAGTTGGTTAAGCGACTGCCTTCAGCCCGGGTCATGATCCCGGAGACCCGGGATCGAGCCCCGCATCAGGCTCCCTGCTCCGCAGGAAAGCCTGCTTCTCCCTCTCTCACTCCCTCTGCTTGTGTTCCCTCTCTCACTGTGTTTCTCTCTGTCAAATAAATAAATAAAATCTTTAAAAAATTGGTTTAAGATGGAAGAAAATACATATCATGTGGAAACCTTATTTATTCGCATCAGAAAGAATCTGAGTTATTCATCATTGAGTCAATAATGTGTTTTTTAAAGAAAAGACTGGTGCCTTTTCTTTAGACCTGGGGAGTAGGAAACATCTTATCAACATTGGAGAATGGACTCCAATCTGACCATCACATCAGGAGGTTGAGTTCTTATGAACTCGTACTCTGTATTTTAAATTTAAAAATTGGGTTGCGGAAAGGCTGAATGAAATGCTGTTAATGTCTGAGTGCCTTTCCCATCATATTATGACCCTAACGTACACTAGGAAGATGACTGACCTCACCTCTTTATTAGCCATGTTGCCTCTACTCTTTTGCCACTTTCTGGAAGGGGTTTATGAGAATGAACAGGAGCAGGGGGAGTGATGGAGATGAAGGGCTGCCCCTGGGATCAGTGGGAATAGCATAGGATGAAAACCTCTGAGGGTTTTTTAACTTAGCCCTTGCTAAGTTAAATTAAACTTGACTTTATAAAAATTTCAAACAATGATAGCTGCTTTCTGAAGAAAATGAAAATGGTTTGTTCTCCATGTACATTAGTATATGACCATTATGCCTTTTTTACCCCCTTCTTACAGGCCGTCCGGATCCTGAACGGAGCAATTATTCTGGTTCTGGGTGTTTTCCTAGGTTCCATAAAAAACGTACTCCATTTCTTCACTCAGTTTTTCTTTATCTTCTACACAGGCTATCCACTGTGGGGTCCGATATTTGTGAGTATTCATATTCCCCTGACCAGAAATCACTGCGTAGATACCACTGCTAGAAATGTGTTTGATTATTATGGTATCCTTCTCAGATGATTTGAAGATTGCCTGCTATGGGTTTGATTTATAATTCTTTACACATGTTTTAAAAACAAAGTACCTTTCTAATTAAGAGAAATCATATTTGCTGAGTACAACTTAAGTCCCAAACACGAAGTTAATGTGTTCATGTATTAAACCCAGGTATTATGTTTATGGATACTAAGAAAATCAAATGAAAACTGAGTATTGGTGAATTGTGTAGCCAAGAGAGTCAAGGTTTGGGACATAGAGATTTGCCTGCTGAACACAGTCTGGAAATCAGAAGATTGATTTCCCCTACCTGGGTTAAAATATAATCAATGAAACAGGCTTTGGTCCTCAGTGATCTTCAAATTTATTTATTTAGCTTTGTTATTTGATTATCACCTACCTGATGGTTTATTTTTTCAAAGGTGATTAGTAGGAAGTATTTGTTAATTAGGCAAGACTTGTTTTGTTTGTAGATTCTGGTGTTAGAACTTTGAGAATTTATATGTGTTTGTTCTCAAAGATGCTACCATGACATATCAAAGATGGGAAAGTTTAGCTGAAAATAGCAAATAGAACATGTAATTGGCAAATGAAGAAGACAGAAATTTATAGCGAATCTTGGGCTCTGATTTATTCATACTTTGATTTTTTTTTCAAAATCATTGACCTTCAGCTGTCCTTTAAAACAAATTTGCTCATCATCTGGCCAAAATTTCTTGACCCAAATCAGATCTCATATTCTGATAAAAGGTTGTATTCTAGTCTCTGGGTATAGTTTGAGTATAGTCTAATGTATGTAATTTGGATTTAACATTTCTGAAATATTTAGGTAGTTAATATGATCAGATGACCTAGTTAGAATCTTAATTTTTTTTCTAGAAAACCCAGAGTATACATTTTCTCTGCATCGTGAATCCTATCTAAATGAGAAATTTCCATATCGTAGGAAAGAGAATAATGAAGACTTCCAATTATTTAATTGGAAGAGAGTATTCTTTTCTCAGAAAGCTGAGGTCAGTTTGTTGAAAAGAAGTGGCCAGTGTTCCAAGAATCATTGTTTATGCCCCACAGCCAGTGCTCCATGCAATAGGTGCCCTCAGTACCCACCACCAGGCTCTCCCATCCCTCACCCTTCCCCTTCAAGACCCTCAGTTTGTTTCTGAGTCCAAAGTCTCTCATGTTTCATCTCCCTCCCGATTTACCCCACTTCTCATTTCCTTTCCTTCTCCTACTATCCTCTATATTACCCCTTATGCACCACAAGTAAGTGAAACCATGAGATACTTGACTTTTTCTTCTTGGCTTATTTCACTCAGCATAATCTCCTCCAATCTGATCCATGTTGCTACAAAAGTTGGGTATTCATCCATTCGGATGGAGATGTAGTATTCCATTGTATATATGTACCACATCTTCTTTATCCATTCATCTGTTGAAGGGCATCTTGGCTCTTTCCACAGTTTGGCAATTGTGGCCATTGCTGCAATGAACATTGGGGTACATATGGCCCTTCTTTTTATTACATCTGTATCTTTGGGGTAAATACCCAGTAGTGCAATTGCAAGGTCATAAGGTAGCTCTATTTTTAATTTTTTAAGGAATCTTCACACGGTTTTCCAAAGTGGCTGCACCAACTTGCATTCCCACCAACAGTGTAAGAGGGTTCCCCTCTCTCCATAGCCTCTCCAACATTTGTTGTTTCCTGTCCTGTTAATTTTTGCCATTCTGACAGGTATAAGGTGGCATCTCAGTGTGGTTTGATTTGAATTTCCCTGATAGCTAGTGATGACAAACATTTTTTCATGTGTCTGTTAGCCATTTGTATGTCTTCTATGGAGAAGTGCCTTTTCATGCCTCCTGTCCATTTTTGATGTGATGATCTTGATTTTGATTGTTGAGTTTGAGTAATTCTTTATAGATCTTGGATATCAGCCCTTTGTCTGTAGTGTAATTTGCAAATATCCTCTCCCATTCTGTGGGTTGCTTCTTTGTTTTGTTGACTGTTTCCTTTGCTATGCAGAAGCTTTTTATTTTTATGAAGTCCCAGAAGTTCATTTTCGCTTTTGTCTCCTTTGCCTTTGGAGACGTGTCTTGAAAGAAGTTGTTGTGGCCGATGTCAAAGAGGTTACTGCCTATGTTCTCCACTGAAAAAAATAAAATAATTTAACAGAAAAAAATTGCAGGAGGAAAAAAAGAAGTGGTCAGGGAACCAGAGCGTACTCTTTTAAGGCACACTCTAGATTAAGATTCAAATACGACTGTTGGATTCCCATTGCCGGAAGCTTTTCTCTGGCTCTGTATCACCAACGGAGCACAGTCTGAGATCCATGACATGGAACAAAGCCTTTCCTATCTGTCCTTACCTGTAGCTATACCCTTGTCTCCCTCCCCTTCCTTCTGCATACATACCCTACTGTATATACATACACCGATATGTGATCCCTTCTATTCACCAATCTTCCTCTTACTAATCCTTATTAAACCGTGTGATGTTGGATATTTAAGCTCTTGTGCTCCAGTTTCCCAGACTAGTAGAAATAATATAAGGACCTTCTCTTGGGGTCACTAGGAAGTTAAATGGAAAAAAAAATAAAAACCCTAGCTATTGTTAATAATATGAGTGCTTTATGTGTACTGAGCCCCTATGTGGGACCTTACCATGTATTATTTCATTTTATCCCCATATAGCTATAAGGCCAGTGACATTAACATGGGGATATGCACATCTCTATTTTACAAAAAAAGAAACACGGGCAAAGAGGGGCATGCACTTTGCCTCAGGTTACAGAACGGATACAAGCTGAAGATGGCATCAAGACACAGCATATGCTCTTGACCATGAAGCTCTAGTGAGCGTGGAGTTTCTTGTGATAACCACTTTGTTAATTTGACATGGCATTCAAACTCTGCTCCTTCATTGTTCAGTCAGAATTGAAGGAGTGAATTTATGTAGCAAGATTTGCTCTCCATGATTTTGGCAACTTTGCCTTGAAACCCTAGGAGTGGCTTGGTAAGTGGTTATAAGGTTTATGAGATGAAAAACAGAATGAAGTTTTCAGAAAACCATGAGCTTGTAAAGAATTCAAGGTATCAAACTAGAGTCATGAAAACAATAGCTTATCAAAAATAATTATTTAAAAATTAGTGGACATATCCATATAGACAAGATTTGTCCAATAAACATCTAATCCAATAAATCAAACCCTTATCTGAAGCCTGGGTAATATCATGAGAATAATGTTACATATGCATGTGCATATAAATACATATTATTTACACATACTAAAAATATAAGCATAAAAATATTTATATTACCTTAAATATATGTATTTATGTTTTTAAAGTATGTATATTCATATAACATGTAAAAAGCCAGACATAAAACATAATGATAATATTATATATTTGCTCAAAATTTTAACTAATTTAAAATTTTATTGCTATTAAATGATGAACAACATTAAGTATAATTCCACGTGGTAGAATGTTAATTTAAAAAAGTTTTGTACAAGGGCGCCTGGGTGGCTCAGTTGGTTAAGCGACTGCCTTTGGCTCAGGTTATGATCCTGGAGACCCGGGATCGAGCCCCACATCGGGCTCCCTGCTCTGCGGGAAGCCTGCTTCTCCCTCTCTCACTCCCCTTGCTTGTGTTCCCTCTCTGGCTGTATTTCTCTCTGTCAAATAAATAAATAAAATCTTAAAAAAAAAAGTTTTGTACAACCATTACTAGATAGCTACTACTCCAAGGCGTACAAAGGAAAAGTAGTCGAGACTTAGTGTTCTCTTATCTGCTTTGTTTCCTGTATTCAAACAGTTCATTGTTTCAGGAGCCTTATCTGTTGCTGCTGGGAGAAAATACACAAGAGTGTTGGTAAGTGGCCATTCTTCTTTTCTTTCTATGATCATAGGACTTGAAATAAATTATCTCTTAATAGCAGGATTGTAGAGGTTGGTGAATTCAGCTGAGACTTGGAGTCTCATGTAATGCACAAGAAAATTAATTCTCTTTTCTTAAGCCATTCAGATGGTAAATTATCAGAAAATCATATAGATTTGAATGATTATTGGGATGGTTATCTTGAATATCTGATTAATCTGAAGTTCAGAAAAAGGCTTCTTGATTTTTGTGTGTTGTGAAACTTGACCAATTCTAATTACTTTGAGTGAAACTTTCCACCACTAATTCTACAACTAAAACCCAAAAGTTCTATTCCTTTAGTGATTCATTAAACACTTACTATGCCCCTGTTATATGTTCTCTCTGAATCATCTGCCCAGCTACACAGCTTCCCTCGCTCATTCACTCTGACCTTCTCCCTGATGGCCACCTCAAACACCATCCTTTTTCTCTCCCCTTTATTCTCCATTGATGACCCCACTTCCTATTCTGAGAAACTCAAGCCATTAGAGAAGAACGTTCAGACCTCCACTGTAATACCTACTTCATGGACCAGATGTGTATCATTTCTCTTTTCATACTAACCTATTATGGTAGGTGACCTCTCTATGATTTTCTTCAAAGCCAGTATCCCTACTTGAATACTAGATTCTGTTCTTTATTTTTTTTTCCACCCAGTGCACCACTCTAAATGTCTTTCTGCTAGATCTTTTTAATCAGCCTATAAACATCCAGTTACTGCTCTAAATAGGAAAAAAAATACTTTGACCTTATTTTGTCCTGATAGTTATGGGTACAATTTACTTTTCCTTCTGTAGCTAGTGTCTTGAAAGGAATTATCTGTACTGTCTCTAGTTCAGATCTACCCAGTTTCAACTAAACCCATTCCAATAAGGCTTTATTTTCTTCCCTATGCTATCCCCATAAATGTTCTCCTTAAAATTTACTGAGGACTTCTGGGTTCCTGGGTGGCTCAGTTGGTTAAGCGACTGCCTTTGAATCAGGTCATGATCCTGGAATCCCAGGATCAAGTCCCCTATCCGGCTCCCAGCTCAGTAGGGAGTCTGCTTCTTGTTCTGACCCCCACCCCCACCCCATGCTCTCTCTCTCTCAAATAAATAAATAAAATCTTAAAAAAAAAAAGATTACTGAAGACTTCTATGCTGACAACACAAAGATCAATTCCCAGTCACTATAACTTGACTCCTGAGCAGCATTTAGCGTATAGTTGGTCACTCCTCCTAATAATTTCTTCACTTGGCCTCTCAAACACTTCAATTAACTGGTTTTCCTCCTGTTTTTTCAGTGTCTCCTTCTCAGTGTCCTTTCCTAGTTCCTTTGCTTCTTTCTGACCTTTAAAGTCTTGGGTACCCCAGAACTCAATTCTCTGTCACCTGCCCTACTCACTCCTTTGGTGACATCATCCATTCTCATGGCTTCAAGTGATACCTGCATGCCCACAACTGTGAATAAATACTTCTAGTACAAGTCTCCCTCCTGGGCAACAGACTGGCAGATCTCACTGCTTCCACTTAGAGTTCTAAAAGCCCCAAGGCTCTACTCCTAATCTTCTTCCTCAAATCTTCCATCTCCACTCTCCTCCCCATGTCTGCTAATGAGAACTCCCTCCTTCCAGATTCTCTGGCCCAAACTTGAGAATTATCCCTGATTTTTCATTCTTTGATAATATTGAATCCAATTTGTCAGCAAGTTCTGTTGGCCCTATGTTCAAGCTAAATGCAAGTTTGACTGTTTCTCATCCAGTACACCACCATCCTTCTTACTTGGGCTCCTTGATTCTACCCTTGGCCCTCTCTAAACAAGTCCTGCTTGAGACATCCGTGCTCCCTTTGCTACATTAATCTAATTGCGTTGCCTCTTTGCTCAAAGCCCTCCAGTGAACTGCAGGGCTGGGTATGATCCAGATCTCCACACTCTCTCCATCTTCACTTCCTTGTATTGTTGATTTTGGCCGCTCCCCTCCAACTATCCACCTTGTCCTCTTGTTTCTCCCAAACATGCCTGCAATACCCTGGCTGAAGGGCTTTGAGCTGTTTCCTTGCCTGCAAGGACTTTTCCTCCAGTTATCCTCCTGCATATCCCACTCAGCTCCTCACTGCCTCTTCCCAGGCAGCATTCCTATTAATACCATGACCTCCACTCTCTGGATGTCCAGTCCTCCTTACTCCACTCCATTAGCCCATAATGCTATGTAATTTACCTATTCATATGCTTGTTTTCTTTGTCTTTGCTGCTAGAATGTAAGCTTCATGAGGGTATGGATCTTTGTTCACTGATGTGTGCCCAGCATCTAGGATGATGATGGGTGTATAAAGAACCTTAAATCGATATTTATTTAAATGAATTGCCACCAAAGGAAGGAAGGATGTGCTTCCTAGATTAATTGAAAATTCATATTCTTTTTTTAGGTGCAAAACACTTTTGAAATGAGTTTTGCCAGTGCTGCTGTGGCTCTAGCTGGGTTTGTTTTTCTCTCAATTAATTTAGCAGTTAATAACAAGTCTTTCAAGAGTTGTGAGTCTTCCCAATCACCGGACTTATGCATTTGCATGGGCATCTTTTCAAACGTATGTTTTCAAAAATTATGTTTGATTATAAAATCTTTCAAACAACCTAAAATGTACAGGAGAATAATATATAAGATATCATGTAAGCTTGCTTTGAATCTGGGCTTTGCCAACGTATTAGCTCTGTAATGAAGGTCAAGTTAGACAAACTTTCTGTGCTTAAATTTGCTCATCATTCAAATGAAGATGGTAATGGTATCAGTCTCACAGAGTTGGTGTAAGAATTAAACAAATGAATATTTGATGAACAGTTAAAACAGTGAAAATTATTAATATTGATTACTAATACTATTCACTTTCCAGCAAAATTAAATCGAAAAAAATTTTTATTTCACATCTTCCTTAATAAAACTGACTTGGGAGATTTGCAGTGTTTTCTGTAGTTTGTGATTTTCAAATCATGACTCCCTTTTGAATTTTGGGGGGGTATTTTATTTTTAGAGGGAAATTCCTTAGGAACCTTTTCAAATGATTTTTTGTTGTTTGTGTTAGATATTCTCCTTCTGAGGTCCACTTAGAATAAAGATTTTCCTTCACATTTGCCTATTTTCTCCATGATGACCTATTTTATGACCTATTGTTACTGACTGACTCCCAGTCTTCCTGTGTGCTGACATAGAATTTTGTGCCTCATTTTTTCCTAAATTGTATTTTTTAATTATCTAAGTTGATATTTAAATGGGCCTGATTTTTTATTCCTGTGGATTTCATAGTATTTTCCCTCTGGAGTAATTTTGTATTTGCTTCTTTGAGGTGTCTCAGTGATAATAGAGGGATTGCTAATCTAGTAATTTCAAGAGGAATATTTCAGTTTAGTGTTTGGCTTCTAGCAATAGTGTAAATGCATAAGCCCTCTAATGAAGTTCCATTAATGAAACGGTAGAGGGGTCATTTTTGTCTGTTTTCCCGAACTGCCTACTCGTCTCCCTAGTTTGCTGTGATTCAGATTAGTAGATGTTAGCAAGAGTATTGGCATTTCACCTCTACAGTTTCTTCACCCACGTGGGTTGATAAAGAAATGCAATGTGTCTCACTGTCCTGGAAAAGTATGTCCATGTTTTTAGGTTGACAAAGTGTCTCTTATAAAGAGTTGGTGTGTGTCTGTGTCTTAAACCTAATCTGTGGTTCACTTTGTTCTGTTTTAAGGGCAGGAGACATTATATTTGGTTTCCTGATGACATTTTTTTCCCTCTGAATATTTGTACTGGGTTTGATATGAGGCATCATTTCCCCTAGGGCCTGATGTCCCTAATGCTGATCCTTACCTTGCTGGAATTGTGTATAAGCATCTCTCTCTCGGCCATATGGTGTATGAAAAGCACATGTAATTCGACTGAGGTAGGTTTGTTTCCATGACTAATAATTCACATGGTCTGCCAGGGTTTGAGTTTCTCTCTGACTCCCAGAATTGGAAAGACGCATTTATGCAATAATGATTTATGGGGTTCCTGGAGTTAGAGATGGTGTGAACATGACAGATGGAATGAAGGCTGGAAAAATGAGGAAACAATCTATTTAATGTAATATTCAATACATGTATAACATCGTAGTATAATGTTATAGCAATATAATTAGTATAACAATAAATAAATTAAAGTATCAATAATATAACTACTATAAGATAATAAATATTATAATAACATTTAGTACCTTTTTATACAGAGACAATTAAGTTTAATTATTTCCTTGTAACTTGTCAGTTTCTAGTTGTATAGCCAGGAAAAATTATGAATTCTTTCCAGATTTTAGATAACTCAACTATAAGATGAAAACATTTCCGTTCTCTTCTGATGTTTGTTGTGAGGCTCATGTACATAAACCTTTAGCACAGTAATAATCAGGAATCACAAGTTATTGGCAGCGATCATGATGATTAAGGAAGGGATGGAAGAAGAGGGAAGTGATGATCCTATTCTTGGACATTGATGTTTTATTTTCCAGGTGATTTCTTCTTCTTCCAGTCCTGTGGAATCAGGAATGCCTCCTGAAGAAAATAAGTCTGAGAGCAAGGAAATTGAAGCTTAAATCTCCAGTGAATTACAGCTTCATCCAAGAACTCAGGAGGATGGGGGCCTGCAAAATGCAATCCTACTCTCATAGGGCACCAATCATGAGAAACTTGAATATCTTGAATTTTTTTTCCTGTTCTAATTATAAGCCCCATTAGTATGCTTGGCTATAGAAGGGAAATACACTTTTTTAGACATGCTTGGTTTTGTAACTTCTATGATCACCATTCCAAAGATGTTCATAGAGTCAGTGCTCTTTCTTCTTACCCACCTACTCCAATGTCTTATAAGGTTTAAAGAAGGCAACTAGAAAAATCCCTGTTTTATATATTCTCTCTAAACCCAACTCCCAAACACCCACTGAAAAAGAAAATGAGTCATATTTTTTTTCATTGCAGGAAAAACACGTCCTGACTTTAGCTGACATCAGCACTGTAAAAACTCAAAAATCCATCATTATCATCAAGTTACATTTTTACTACATTTGAGGTAGGAGGGTCAAGCCTCAGAGATTTTATTTCAGTCAGCTGCTGAGATTCCAGCTTGCCCTGATACATAATTGATGGTGTAGACTGGGGACTTTGAGAGCTATATCAACATTGGTTCTTCAAAGGATGGTGAGAAACCGTAAAACAGAAGTAAGAAATAAAGCTTTGGAATCTCACAGATCTGACTTTAAATTTTGGTACTGTCACTTATTACCTGTGTGAATTTGAGCAAGGTACTTAATCTCCCTGACCTGTTTTTCCTCAAATATAATATAAGTCTAATAATGTCAGTGACCTCCTGGTGCCTGGGTGGCTCACTCGGTTAGCAAGCTACTCTTGATTTCAGCTCAGGTCAAGATCTCAGGGTCCTGAGATCGAGCCCCACATAGGGCTCCATGCTCAGCCCAGAGTTTGCTTCAGATTCTTTTTCTCCCTTTCCCTTTGCTCCTCCTACTGCTTGCACAGTCTCAATAAACAAACAAACAAACAAACAAACAAATAAATAAATAAATAGATAAATAATCTTAAAAAAAAACAAAACAGTGACCTTATCAGTTGTTGGGAGACAAAATATATCCACAAGTACTAAATAATGTTGTTGTTGTTCTTGGTGCTGCTGCTACCGTTAAGGCTGAGGTGGGATGGTGGTCAGATGTGCAGGGAAGATGGCAGAAAACTCTCACTTCCATTGTGGTTCCTCCTATCCCCCAGTGATATTAATGGCTCTCTTTTTAAGGTAGCAGTTTGATGTTAAAATTCCTTCTGATATATCTGGTTCCTGATTTATCTACTGTTGAAGTGCTTTTGTTTCACATTTATAAATGAATTCCCTTCTCTTGATACTAAACCCAATCATTCATAATGTCCATAAGTTCATGCCCGTAGGCTACTCTTAGCTTCTTGTTTACTGTATGTGCAAAATTCTTTCACACTCTTTTCTACAAATTGTTGCCTCTGTTGCCTCTGTTCTTCAGAGCACACACACACATACACACTAATTATATATATATAATATATATAATATATATTTTAATATATGTGTGTGTTTGCTTTTTAATTCATTCAACTTTTTAATCCATCCAGGGAGTGTCTACTATGTGCATGTGCTGTGCTAAAAGTTTAACGTACAATAGAGAATAGTGGATAGTTTTTGCTCTATCTCTCATAGTGAGAGATATAGACTCATGGAAATACGTTATTACAACATGGAGTAGTAAGGTCTATGATAAGAAGAGTATAGGTATCTGGGAAGCTATAGGAAGAGTTTCTAACTCAGGTTAGAGGGGATAACATTTTTTTTAGAAGACTTTTCTTCTAAACTGAGGTCTTAAAGATGACTAGAATTGGCATGATGAAGGGGGATACATGCAAAAGTCTTTAAACTGGGGAGAATTGGAGTATTTAGGGAACTAACAAGAGAGTTTAGTGTATCTATGATGTGTGAGGGGCAGATGGCATGATAAAACTTTGGAGAGCAAGTACATACATCACAGGAGACCATAAGACAGACAACTATGAGTCTTCAGAAGCAATTGAAAATTGTATGTAGTAGTGTTAAGCTGGCTTATATAGACTTGTGAGAACTGGCTTTAAATTTTCAGGGATGGATGACAAGTTAATATATTTTTGGTGACTTGAAACTGGCTGTGGTGTAGTCTTTACCAATCAGAGATTGGTAAGCTGCAAGTCACTTTCCCACTCCCATCCTCCAACTCTGGGAAGCCAGTTGTTAAATATTTACAGCATGCCACTGGAAAAAGATGGACAGGGTATGCACTTACTTGAAATTTAGAGATATCCTTTTAGTTGCAATATAGAGTGTATTGGAAGGAGTTAGTGGAGAAAAGGTTGATTAGGAGTCTAATATGGTACACAAAGCAAATGGTGTATGTAGTATATAGACTGTAGTATGAAGTATATAGACTTCAGCAGAGAAAAAGTTGTTTATAGTAACATTTGTATTATCATTTTTCATCATTTTTTAAAAAGATTTTATTTATTTATTTCACAGAGAGAGAGATCACAAGTAGGCAGAGAGGCAGGCAGAGAGAGAGGAGGAAGCTCCCTGCCGAGCAGAGAGCCTGATGTGGACCTTGATCCCAGGACCCTGAGATCATGACCTGAGCCGAAGGCAGAGGCTTTAACCCACTGAGACACCCAGGCGCCCAATTTTTCATCATTTTTACGTTTCTCTTCTGATATATTATCATTAAACAAATAATTTCTTTGTATTTGTCCAAAGATATCTGCCAGCAAATTTTTTTTTATGTTGATTTTTTTTTTATTGTTACTAAATTTTTTTTTCCAGTGTTCCAAGATTCATTCCCCATTCCCAACACCCAGTGCTCCACGCTCTAGGTGTCCCCAGTACCCACCACCAGGCTCTCCCATCCCCCCACCCCCCTCCCTCCAAGTCACTCAGTTTGTTTCTGTGTCCAAAGACTATGTTGTTTCGTCTCCCTCCCTGGATTACCCAAGTTCCCATTTCCTTTCCTTCTCCCACTGTTCTCCAGGTTACCCCTCATGCATCGCAAGTAAGTGAAACCATGTGATACTTGACCCTCTCTTCCTGGCTTATTTCACTCAGCATAATCTCCTCCAGTCCAGTCCATGTTGCTACAAAAATTGGATATTCGTCCTTTCTGATGCAGGCGTAGTATTCCATTGTATATATGGACCACATCTTCACACGCACAAGGGCACCCACATGCTCGGGGGAGCCCACACGCATGGGGGCGCCCACACGCACGGGGGAGCCCACACATACGGGGGCGCCCACACGCACGGGGGCGCCCACACGCACGGGGGAACCCACACGCCCAGG
>PITA01028471.1:0-19326 GCA_004023965.1 Spilogale gracilis
AAAAAATACATAATGTCAATTCTGTAATAATCTTGGTTTCTTAAAGATTTCCTTCCAGCAGGACAGATAATTACATCTTATGTAATATTTTTATTCTATGAAAATTGGACTAAATCCTAGTTTTTGAGAGATATTCTGTGAAATTGAAAATACTTCGTTTTGGGAAGAAAAAGAGAATCCCCAGAGAATACATGTAAAACTCTTCGAGGAAAATGCTTTTATCATAACCAACCCTATAACACTGGTGGTAAGCTCACCATTAGGACTGGTGTGAATGAGTACCTGCACACATTTCTGGTTCTAATGTTTCGTCATCATCATTGTTCCTTTCAGTACCCTCTTCCTTATCTTTACTGCCCATTCTTTAGGAATGTCTTTATGCCTATGGTTTTTCCTCAGTCTGAACTCTTAAATTCCAAGAAGTATGCCCCGTTCTCCTAATCATATTACACAAGGACTGATAAAATCAGCTTACTTAGTATGACTCTCAGACCTTTTCTATATGCTACTGCTAAAAGTAGTTTCCCAAAATTCCTTAAGTTAGAAGCTTAAAGTGAGGAAAGGATAGGTATAAGTTTAGATAAATTTTATGAAAGTGGTATTAGGGAATTGAGGGAATTCCCTTTAGATGGCTTTATTAATCTCTATGAGATTTAAGACACTGCCATCTCAGTTCAGGACACAGAAGATACTGGGGTAGGGGATTGCTGATTGTATTTAAGTTTTTAAAAATTAGACATGACAGTTGTAGGAAACAAAAAAAAATATAGGCAGAGATATTGTGAGTGTAGTTCCAGACCACCATAGTAAAGCAAAATGTCATAGTAAAGCAAGTTACATGATTTTTTTGGTTTCCCAGTGCATATAAAGGTTACGTTTACACTACACTATAGTTTATTAAGTGTGTAGTATAGCATTATATCTAAAAATTGTACTTACCTTAATTAAATACTTTATTTCAAACAGTACTAACCATCATCTGCACTTTCAGTGAATTCTAATCTTTTTTGCTGGTGGAGAGTCTTGTCTTAATGTTGATGGCTGCTGACTAATCAGGGAGGTGGTTGTTAAAGGTTTGGGTGACTGTGACAATTTTTTAAAATAAGACAACAATAATTTTTTCTGCATCAGTTAATTCTTCTTTCATGAATGGTTTCTCTAGCATACAGTGCTTTTGGATGACATTTTACCCACAGTAGAAATTCTGTGAAAATTGGAGTCAGTCGCATTAAAATCTGTTTTAACAGCTAAGTTTATGTCATATCTAAATCCTTTCTTGTCATTTCCACAGTCTTCATAGCATCATTGTCAGAAGTAGATTCCATCTCAAGAAACACTTTCTTTACTCATCCTTGAGAAGCAACCCATTAATAAAGTTTTATCATGACATTTTAGCTGTTTAGTCCCTTCTTCAAGTTTCACTTCTAATTCTACTGTCTTGCTATTTCTACCCCATCTTTAGTTACTTCCTCCACTGAAGTCTTGAACCCCTCAAAGTCATTCCTGATAGTTGGACTCAACTTCCTCCAAACTCCTATTAATGTTGACATTTTGATCTTTTCCTATGAATCATGAGTGTTCTCAGTGGCATCTAGAATGATGAATCCTTTCCAAAAGGTTTTCAGATGACTTTACTCAGATCCGTCAGAGGAATCACTATCTATGGCAAAATCAAAATTACTTCTGGATCCATAAACTGCAGAAAATATTGGGTTAGCAGGCATGAGAACAACATTAATCTTGTACATCTTCATCAGAACTCTTGGATGACCAGGTTCATTGTCAATGAGCATTCATATTTTAAAAGCAGTCTTTTCTGAGCAGTAGATCTCAACAGTGGGCTTAAAATACTCAGTAAAACCATGTTGTGTCATCCAGGTTTTGTTCCATTTACAGAGCACACAGAGAGTAGTAAATTTTAAAGGCCCTAGAATTATTAGTAAATCTTAAAGGCCCTAGGATTCTTGTAATGATGAATGAGCAGTGGCTTCAGCTTAAAGTCACCAACCACATTAGCCTTTAACCAGAGAATCAGCCTGTCCTTTGAAACTTTGAAGGGAGGTCTTCTCTAGCTATGAAAGTACTAGATGATATCTTCTTCCAATAGAAGACTGTTTGATCTACCTGAAAATTTGTACTTTAGTGTAGCTGCCTTCATGAATTATCTTAGCTACATTTTCTGGATAACTTATTGCAGCTTCTATATCGGTATTTGCTATTTCACCTTGCAATTCTTTTTGTTTGTTTGTTTTATTATTTTTTATTATATTATTTTATTTTTTCAGTGTTCCAAGATTAATTGTTTATTCCCCACACCAAGTGCTCCATGCAATACGTGCCCACCACCAGGCTCTCCCATCCTTCTAACTCCTCCCCTTCAAGACCCTCAGTTGGTTTCTGAGTCTAAAGTGTCTCATGTTTCATTTCCCTCCCCAAATTACCCTACTTCCCATTCTCTTTCCTTTTCTTACTGCCCTCTATATTACTCCTATGCACCACAAGTAAGTTAAACCATCTATACTTGAAGAAACCATCTATTTCACTCAGCATAATCTCTTCCAATCCGGTCCATGTTGCTACAAGAGTTGGGTATCCATCCTTTCTGATGGAGGCATAATATTCCATTGTATATATGGACCACATCTTCTTTATCCATTCGTCAGTTGAAGGGCACCGTGGCTCTTTCCACAGTTTGGTGATTGTGGCCATTGCTGCAATGACATTGGGGTACATATGGCCCTTCTTTTCACTACATCTGTATCTTTGGGGCAAATGCCCAGTAGTGCAATTGTAGGGTCATAGGGTAGCTCTATTTTTCATTTTTTAAGGAATCTCCACACTGTTTTCCAAAGCGGCTGCACCACCTTGCATTCCCACCAACAGTGTAAGAGGGTTCCCCTTTCTCCGCAGCCTCTCCAACGCTTGTTGTTTCCTGTCTTGTTAATTTTGGCTATTCTGTCACCTTGCAATTCTTTATGAAGATGGCTTCTTCCCTTAAACCTCGTGAACCAACCTTGGCTAAGCTTCAGACTTTTCTGTAACTTTCTCACCTCTCTCAGCCTTCATAGAATTAAAAATAGTTAGGGCCTTGCTCTGGATTAGACTTTTGCTTAGGGAATGTTTTAGCTGGTTTGATCCAGACCACTGAAACTTTCTCCATATCAGCAATATGGCTGTTTCCCTTTTTTTATTGTTCTCGTGTTTGCTGAAGTAGCACTTTTAATTTCCTTCAAGAACTTTTCCTCTGCATTTACAATTTGGCTGTTTGGCACAAGAGGCCTAGCTTGGATTTCAGTGTTTCTTTCTCACTAAGTTTAATTATTTCTAGCTTTTCATTCAGAATCAGAGATAAATGACTCTTCTTTCATTTGACACTTAGAGACCATTATAGAGTTATTAATTTGCCTAATTTTCTTTTTTTATTATGTTACTTTATTTTTTTCAGTGTTCCAAGATTTATTGTTTATGTTCCACACGCAGTGCTCCATGCAATAATTTGCCTAATTTCAATAGCATTCTGTCTCAGGGACTAGGGATGCCCAAGGAGAGAGTAGAGACTGGGGAGTGGTTGGTTAGTGGAACAGTCAGAACACACAAAACATTTATCAATTAAATTTGCTATTCTATTTGGGCACAATTCATAGAGCCCGTAAACAATTACAATAGTAACATCAAAGATCAGTGATCCCAGATCACCATAACAAATATAATGAAAAAGTTTGTAATATTGTGAGAATTAACCAAAATGTGACATAGAGACATGAAGTGAGTGGTTGCCACAAACCTTCAATTTGTAAAAGGAAAAAAATGTAGTATTTGCAGAGCGCAGTAAAGTGAGGTGCAAGGAAATGTGGGAGACCTGAACTTCCAAGATACCTTTCCAATTGTGCACATGTTTTTAGTCATAATCTTTTGATAATTATTGTACAACATTAGATACATGTTTTAGTGGCTCCTCTGTCTTTAAAGTACAACATTCTATACCATGGACAGCCAGTAGCAAAAGGAAGGTAAGAGGAATATGGAGAACACAGTTTTTGAGACATATTAAGCTCAAAAATGTACTTATGAGGAATATGACAGAATAGTCAGGGTTATCAGAAGAATTTTTGTTTTGAGAACTTGTAGGCATTGCCTGTGTTGGGCTATCAATGTGACATGTCCAGTCAAAATCAGGGCAGTTAGTGCTCACAGACAAAAGTATAAATAGGGCTTTACCTTTTGGCAAGTATTTTATATATGAGGGGATATAGTTTCCTCTTATTGAAGATTATTGAGAATTAATATTGAAACTTTAGAAACTTATAGAAAAACACTGACCTTATGGTCATTTAAAGTTGTAAGTATAGAGCCATGTAATATATAAGTAGTGCCTATAAAATGTTAACATACTGCATATCAATAAACATTACTTAAAAATAATTTTCCACTTTACTATAAATGCTGGGTTTCTAATTTTATTGATGGGGTCTTTAAATTAACTTGAAAATGTTCATTTTGAAACATTTTGGTATATGTTTAGCTGTACTTTGGTATATGTTGACCTGTTTACTTATTTCGATGTCTTTGTGATTTGTAACATTTTAAAATTTTAGTACTCTGTATCTGCTTTTAGCCATTATGAATAATCAAAATTGATTTAATATGATCTGTTTTCAAATACTGAAATGTATATAATTCAGAATTAGTAAGTCATAATTGAATCCTTTGAAAATAAATGAAGAATTAAATATTAAAGATATTTGAAATATTTCTTGTCTGAATTATATGAATACAATATATATGATATGTAAGTATATAAAGCAGAAATTCGATGTTTGGACACATGTTCATGTTACGTGTTTCAAATTTTGTTCTAAATTAATTTTTTTCAGACATCAGTGGAGTTTGGAAAAAGACACTCAATTTGAAAGTTAACTGCATTCTAATGATAGAGGAATGAAAATGAGATCTACGAGCTATGTCTAATATTTGGTTTCCACTTTTTAGATTTCCATTTTGACAGTGCCAGGAGAGGAACCAGGAACTTTTGCTGTTCGGATCATTGAGTTGTGTCCTTCAACAATGACATGCATGAAAGGCACATGTAAGCACAGTAGAATCTGGTTGTTTTGTGTGTTTGTTTAGGAAGTAAAGGGGTGGCAGCCATTGATAAAGTTGCCTGGGTTCTGATTATAGTTTGCCATATACTTTTTTATTCACACTATTTGTTCACACAGTTTATGTTCATATAGGAAGTAATTTTATTGCCTTACCTCTAATCATTTCTGTGGCTAAATCTTCATAGGCATAATTTATAGACCCTCCAGTGAAAAAATTTCTGTGACTTTCTAGTTCCTTCTGTAATTTTACTTAAGTTTATTAGAAACATACTTTAATAAAATTTATTTTCTTTACTACTAGTATTCTTTGCTTTTCCTTAGAATTCTTAATCCAGTTTATGAACTTCTACCATATGTAAATCCTCTATTTTTTATGAGTCTAAAGTTAGGTACCACTTTGTCTTCTTTTACCAATATGTGTCAAAATTTCTGTCTCTAACACTGTCAGATACCATGCCTTGTAGAACATAGTTCTTAAAGGTGTTTCACTAAGTAGAAATCACCAAGGATACATTGGATATCATATACCTAGGCCTAAACTATGTACTGTAAGGGATTACAAAAAAGCTGAAGGTGTCATACCTGATTTAAAATGTTCGTAATCTTATTGCACACCTAATAGAACAAGACAATATTAACTATGTACAGTGTATTCTGCTAGACATTTCAGGATAGGTAAAGATGAGTATGACATAGGCCTGACCTTATAGGACTCAATCTAGTGGGACAGGTAAGAGAAACACAAAAGTAGCTGTAAGAGGCAGAATATGGAAGTACCACAAGAGAGTTACCAATAAACAGTGAACTGTACAGATTCATAGGAAGGAAGCAACAATATCATTAGCTAGATTTTTTTCAAATGCTATAAATTTATATTAAGCTTTATTCAGACTGTTACATGAATTATGAGAAGCAGAAGACTAATCTAGTTGTGCATAGTCAATGAAAACATGACTATGTTTTCAAGTATAGAACTACCGTTTACTAAAAGATGTCAGAAATGTGGTTATACAGGGAGAATTGGGAGCTTGTTGCCAGTAGGGAGAGTGAAGAAAACTTGTCCCTTATTGGTATAATCCTAAATTCCATTTTGAAAAGTAGCTCACTGATGGTTTTTTACCTTTTATAGTGATTTGTGAATTAAGTAAATTTTTACCATGACGGTTATCACTATTTTTCCCTATTACCTTAACCAGTTTTTTTATGTCTTTTTATCTGTGTTAATATCTTAGATATAAAATAAAGCTTCACTAATCTTTGGTTTTCTAAGTTGCATTTACTTTATGTTTGTGAATATTTTTGTAGGTTTCTTTTTATAAATTTATTTTATTTTTCTGTGTGAAATATTTTCGTATGCCCAGTCTAATAATACATACTCACTGTTGACAGTTTGAAAGATGTAAAAAAGAAAAGTAAAATTACTATAATCCTTCTACCCATAAACAATAAACACTTGGTGTGTGTTTCTTTATCTTTTTATATGTGTATACATATGTATTTCCATAAATATGTAATACTATTTTATATATTGTTTTATAATCTGCTTTTTAAAAAGACAATATAACAAAAATATTTTTGCATGTCTATGATATTTTCAGTGATTATGGGTATACTATTTTTATTTAAGCCCATGCTATTGAGATTAATAGTTTTGAAAAGCTTTACTTCATAGTCCTATTAAAAAAAACCAGCCAGTGTAGTAGATAAATACTTGTGAAATTTCATTATTTTTTAAAAATCTCTTTGAGTGGAATTATTGGATCAAAGGGTATAGTTTTTTTTTAATAGCAGTTAGATTCACAGGTATTTGCAAAGATAGTATAGAGAAGTCCCATGTACCCTTCACCCAGTTTCTTCCATTAGTTCTATTTTACCAAATTATAGTACAATATCAAAACCAAGAGTTTGACATTGTTATAATGTGCATATGTGACCTCACATGTGTAGATTTCTGTGACCATCACCACAAGGATCCCTTGTTGCCTTTTTATAGCCATAGCTATATCCCTCCTTCCCCACACTAGCCACCTAATCCCAGGCAACCACTATTCTGTTTTCATTCAAATTTTGTCATTTTGATAGTGCCATATAGGTAATCTTTTTTCTCTTTTAATTTTTTTTCTTATTTTTATTTAAAACAATAGGTAATCTTTTGAGTTTTTTTCCCTCAGTAGAATTTTCTTATGGTTCACCCAACTTGCTGCATGCATCAATAGTAAATTCTTGTTCATTGCTGAGTAGTAGTTCATGATAAACTGTACTTCCTTCTGGCCACCATGGTTTTAATGAGAAATCTGCTGTTATTTGAATTGTTTTTCCCCTGCAGATAATGTGTTCCCCCCACCCTAGGCTGCTTTCAAGATTTTTCTTAGTCTTTAATTTTTAAATGCGTAGATTTCTTTGGAATTATTTTGTTTAACATTTATGCAGCCTATTGAATTTGCAAGTTTGTCTTTTGCCAAATTCAGGAAATGTTCATCCTTTTTTTCCTCTGAATACTTTTCAGCCTTATCCTCTTCCTCCTCTTCCATCTGGGACTCCTGTGATAAGACTATTAGAACTTTCAGTATAGTTCCACATGTCTCTGAGACTCTTTTCATTTTATTTATTCAAAAATATTTACTATACCTATTAGAAATACATCATGCTGGGGACAATGGATTATACAAAGGAATATAGCCAAAATAGTGATATAATAAGCTAGTACAAAGAGCAAGAAGAGCCCAAACTACGTGTGCTTCTGTTCATATTTATAAAGAGCCCAGATGATGTGTTTCTGTTCATTTTTATGTGGGCTATGTTCTTTCATTTCATATTGTGTCATTTCCATGATTATACTTTCAATCAAATTCACTGAAAGAATCCCTTTGTTCATTCCATTCTGTTGAATCCATCCACTGAGGGCTTTTTAAAATTTAATTACTGTATTGTCCAGTTTAAAAATTTCCATTTGGTTGTCCTTTAACTCTCCTATGTGCTGAGGTTTTCTCTTTTTGTCCAGAGAATGTTGTTTCATTTGCTTCCAGCAGGTTTATAATTGCTCACTAATGTGTTTTTATGATGGCTGCATTAAATCTTACTTAACTCCAGTAGCTGTGTCATGTTGGCATCTGTTGATTGTCTTTTTTCATTCAAGTTGAGGTTTTCCTATTTCTTGGTATAATGAGTAGTTTTTTATTGCTACCTGGGCATTTTAATTATTCTGTAGTGGAACTTGGATCTTACTTTGTTTTAGCAGGCTTCCTCTGACCCTTCTGTAGTGGGGAATGGGGGTGCTACCTTGTTAGCCAGGGAGGCCCACTTGCCTTCTACTGGTGCCTGGAGGTTGGAAAACTTCCTCATTACTGTGGAATGATTATAGTGTAGGCTGTCTAGTAGGCCTCCACTGATTTTCATCCTGGATAGGAAGAGCACAGGAGGGCCTTGTTACTGCTCCCCACAGGGTCTTCATTGACACAATGGGAGACGAGTATGGCTTTATTACTCAAGCACTGATGGGAAAGGAGACCTGACTCTCCATTAGGTCTCCACTGACACCACCCCAGTGTCTCATTACTGCTGGAGAGGGGTAGAAATCCAGGATCCTGCCATGGTCTCTTCTGAAACTACAGATTAAAAGTGAGGGGATGGAAAAACATTTACTCAGCAAAGGGATGTCAAAAGAAAGCCAGAGTAGCAGTACTTAGACAAACCAAACGGTAACAAGAAAAGGACATTATATAATAATAAAGGGGACAAAACAAGATATAACACTTCTAGGGGGCGCCTGGGTGGCTCAGTCATTAAGCGGCTGCCTTCAGCTCAGGTCATGATCCTGGAGTCCCGGGTTCAAGCCCCACATCGGGCTCCCTTCTCGGCCTGCTTCTCCCTCTCTCACTCTCTCTGCTTCTGTTCCCTCTCTAGCTGTGTTTCACTCTGTCAAATAAATAAATAAGATCTTTAAAAAAAAAAAAAGATATAACACTTCTAAGTATTTATGCACCCAAATGCATTAAACAGTTAATAACAAACATAAAGGAACTAATCAATAGTAATACAATAATAGTAGGAGACTTAAACACCCTCTTTACATCAGTGTACAGATCATACAAACAGAAAATCAACATGGAAACAATATCCTTGGATGACACACTGGACCAGGTGGATTTAACAGATGTATTCAGAACATTCCATCTTAAAACAACAGAATAGAGACTATAATGCTAAGTGTTTTTATCATGAATAGATGTTGTACTTGGTCAAATGCTTTTTCTATTGACATGATTATATGGTTTGTATTCTTTCTCTTATTGATGTAATATATCAGTTCAATTGATTTGTGGATATTGAACCATCCTTGCATCCCATGAATAAATCCCATTTGATCGTAGTGAATGCTTTTTTTAATGTGTTGTTAGATTGGATTTGCTAGCATTTTGTTGTTTTTTTTTCCATCTATGTTCATCATAGATTTTGGCCTGTAGTTTTCTTTTTTTTGTGGCATCTTTCTCTGATTTTAGTCTCAGGGTAATATTGGCCTCATAGAGTGAAATGGAAGTTTCCTTTTCTATTTTTTGAAATAGCATGAGAAGAATAGGCATTAACTCTTCAATAAATGTTTGGTAGAAATCGCCTGTGAAGTCATCTGATCCTGCACTTTCCTTTGTCAGGAATTTTGTGATTACTGATTAAATTATAGTTGCTGGTAATCACTCTGTTCCAATTTTCTATTTATTCCTGTTTCAGTTTTGGTAGGTTATATGTTTCCAAGAATTTATCCATTTCTTCTAGGTTATCTAACTTGTGGCCTTATAGTTTTTCCTAATATTCTCTTATAATTATGATTCTGTGGTATTGGTTGGTATTTCTCTTCTGTCATTTATGTTTTTATTTATTCCAGTCCTTTCTCTTTTTTTCTTGATATGTCTGGCTAGTGGCTAATCAATTTTATTAATTTTTCAAAGAAACAGCTCCTTATTTTGTTAATCTGTTCTATTTTTTTGGCTTTTGTTTTTTAGTTTCTACATCATTTATTTCTGCTCTAATCTTTATTATTTCTTTCCATCTGTTGGTTTTATATTTTATTCTCTTTCTAGCTTATTTAGTTGTAAGATTATATTTTTCATTTGAGATTTTTCTTGCTTCTTGAGGTAAGCCTGCATTGATTTTAAACTGCCCTCTTAGAATAGTTTTTGCTGCATCACAAAGGTATTGAGCTGCTCTCTTTTCATTTACATTTGTTTCCATGTACTTTTTAATTTTTTCTTTTATTTCCTGGTTGATCCATTTATTTTTTAGTAACATGTTATTTACCCTCCCTGTATCTTTGGTCTTCAAGATTTTTTTCCCTGTGGTTGACATGTAGTTTTATGATGTTGTCTTTAGAAGAGATGCTTGATATAACTTCATCTTTTCAAATTTGTTGAGGCTTGTTTTGTGGTCTGATATGTGATCTGTTCTGGAGAATGTTCCTTGTGCACTTAAAAAGAATGTATATTCTGCTTCAGAATGGAATTTCTGCATATATTATATTTATATATACATATGTATATATATATATAGTCATATATATTAAGTCCATCTGGTCTAGTGTGTCATTCAAAGTTGTTTCCTTGTTGATTTTCTGCTTAGATGATCTCTCCATTTATGTAAGTGGGGTGTTAAATTCCTCTGCTATTACTGTATTATTATTGAGTAATTCCTTTGTCTATTATTAACTGTTTTATGTATTCAGGTGCATGAATATTTACAATTATTTTATCTTTTGTTGGATTATACCCTTTATTATTATATAGTGTCCTTCTTTGTTTCTTATTACAGTCCTTGTATTACAGCCTAGTTTGTCTCTTACAAGTATTACTGATCTGGCTGTCTTTTGACATCCATTCACTTGATGACTTTTTTTCCATCCCCTTACTTTTGATCTGCAGGTGTTCTTAGGTGTAAACTTGGTCTTGTCTTTTTATTCATTCTGTCACCCTATGTCCTTTAACTGGAGTGTTTAGTCCATTTACATTCAAGGTAATTATTGAAATGTATGTATTTATTACCATTTTATTACTACTTTGTGGTTGTTTCTAGATATTTTCTCTGATCCTTTCTTGTCTTTCTCTGCTTCATGGTTTGATGGTTTTCTTTAGTGACATATTTGGGTTCCTTACTCATTCTTTGCACTGGTTTTTGGTTGGTGGTTACATTAGGTTTGTATGGAATATCTTCTTCATGTAGCAGTCTGTATTAATCTGATAGTCATTTCAGTTTGAACCTAGTCTTTACTCTTCTTTTCCCTACGTTTTAGGTATATGGTGTCATTTATTACATCTTTTCTTGTGTTTTCCTTGACTAACTTTTTACAGAAATAGTCATTTTTACTACTTTTGTATTTTCTACCTTCATAATGTCAGTTATTGGTCTTTTCTTCCCACTCAAGTCTCCCCTTTAAAATTTCTTGCAAGGCTGGTTTAGTGGTCATGAACTCCTTTAGTTTTTTTGTTTGTCTTGAAAACTCTCTCTCCTATTCTGAATGATAACCTTCCAGAGTATTCTTGGCTCCAAATTTTTCCCATTTAGCACTTCAGATATATCATGCAACTTTCTAATGGCCTGCAAAGTTTCTGCTGAACAATCCCCAGATAGCTTTATGGGGTTTCCCTCATACTTAACTATTTTCTTTTTCTTACTGCTTTAAATATATTTCTTAATCTCTGTATTTTGCCAATTTAGTTATAGTATATCTGGTATAGATCTGCTCTTGTTTATCTTGTTGGAGGTGTCTGTGCCTCTGATCTAGATATTTGTTTCCTACACGAGATCTTAGATGTTTTAGCTCTTATTTTTCAAATACATTTTCTGTCCCCTGTTTTCTCTCTTCTTATCTGTGACTCTTGTATAGTGAATGTTACTGTTTATGTTTGATGGAGTCCCTGTGTTCCTTAAGTCTATTCTCATTTTGCATAATTTTTTCTGTCTCTTTTTCAGCTTGATTACTTTCAGTTAGTCTGTTTTCTAGTTCATTAATTTGTTGCTCTGCTTCTTCCAGCTGCTGCTCATTCCATCAAGCCTGTTATCATTTTGTTTATTGAGTTCTGCATCTCCACTATGTTATTTCTTACCTGTTTTACCAGTCTCACTCATGTCTTCTATTCTGTGAGTATCTTTATGATCATTACTTTACATTCTTTTTTTAAAAGATTTTACTTATTTGCAAGAGAGAGAGAGAACATAGGAGCGAGGGTGGGGAGTGGGCAGAGGGAGAGGGAAAAGCAGACTCCCAGCTAAGCAGGGAGCCTGATGTAGGGCTCAGTCTTAGGACTGTGAGATCATGACCTGAGCTGAAGGCAGACGCCCAACCAACTGTGCCACCCAGGCACCCCAACTTTAAATTATTTATCAGGCATGTTACTTACATCTTTTTGTTTATATCTTGGCCTCTGGCCTTGTCCTGTTCTTTCATTTGGCATTAATTTCTTTTTTTCTTCACTTTGTCTACCTCTCTGTGTCTGTTTCTTTATGATAAGAAAGTGAGGTATATCTTCTGCTCTTGAAAGTAGTGATGTTGTGAGGAAAAGGTCCTGGAGTGCCTTTCAGTGCTCCCTGGCCTAATCTTGTCCTTTTTTTTTCATTTGGCACAAATTCCTCTGTTTTCTCATTTTGTATAAGTGTCTGTGCCTGCTTGTATGTGTTAGGATAGTCAACTGTCTCCTGTTTTTCGGGGTACTGGTCTTATGAAGAAGAGGTCATATAGTGCCCTGAGTGCAGTTGCTGCTGTTACCCAGGGCCTGGCACTTCAGGGAATGTCTCAGGTCTGCTTTGTGTGCTCTGCTCTTGTGTTTACTTTATCCTTCATGCTTTTGTCAGCAGAGGCTCTATTTGCCTGTTTTGGATAATGTTTGGTCCTTGTTCTGAATATGGCGAGTTTCAATTAGATGTACTCTGGTTTGCTTGTGAAATGAGACCTTTTAGCAGTGCTGCCGGAGCCAAGCCCCTTCAGAACTCCTAGGTGAGGAGTTGTGGTATGCACAGGGATTTGGGCTAGGTTTCTGGGGTAGAGGCTGTCCTTCTCTGGTACTGATGCCAGTGACTTGGACGGTTGGTTCCATTGGAGCATTATGGATCAGGGGCAGGGCTCTCTGTAAGCAAGTTAGGTCTCTAGTGTCAGCACTGTGCCACTTCTAGCAGGTGGCTCTGTGCTTATGCTGAGGGGTTGGGAAGGGAAATGGCTCCTGCTATCTCCTTTGTTCCCAGGGGAGAGTCTATGAACACTGCCTCTATAGATATGCTGCCAGTTGAGCAAATAACCTGACCATTCTGTTGCCCAGGGGCTCCTCAGATCACTGTTTCCGTGCCGTATGTCCGTGGACTATTTGCCCTGCCTTCTCTCCAACAGCAGCGCAATGCCCTCCAGTTCTCCTCAGCCATGCCAGCTTACCTTTAAAACTGTAGAATTATGCCCTGCTGGTTGCAAGAAACTGATGAAATTTGACTCCTCTCCAAACCAGTTACTGTGGGGATTTGTTTTTCCCCATGGGCTCCCTTGTATGTTAGTCTATCACTCAACCTTGATCTATTGCTCCTTCCCCACCATAGCAGCCACAATCCGTTTCTCTCTCAAAACGTGTCTCTGCACTTCCAGCCTTCTTTTGTATGGCCTCTTTCTACTTTTAATTATGGAGTTGCTTCTGTAAGTCTGCAGGTCTATTCCTGGAGTATTTAGGGTGATTTGGTAGTTATTTGTATTTTTGGGACAGAGTGATCCTAGGGACCTTATACTCCACTGCCATCTTCCCCTACCATGCATCTTTTCTGACCACAATTTGGTTAAACTGGAAATCAATCACAAGAAGAAATCTGGAAAAAGCACAAATGTGTGGAGGTGAAATTATGTGCTGCTAAACAATAAATGGGTTAATGAAGAATTCGAGGACAAAGGAAAAAAAATACATGGTAACAAATTAAAATGAAAACACAGTGGATCCAAAACATTTAGGATGCAGCAAAAGTGGTTCTAAGAGGAAACTTTATTGCAATACATGCCTACCTCAAGCAGCAAGAAAAACCTCTTATAAAGAACCTAACCTTACACCTAAAGGAGCCTCCAAAAGAACAAACAAAACCCAAAACTGGCAAAAGGAAGGAAATAAAGATTAGAGCAGAAATATATGATATGGAAATATGAACAGATCAATGAAACCAGTACATGGTTCTTTGAAAAAATAAATGATAAACCTCTAGCCAGACTTAGCAAAAAAACAGAGAGGACTCAAATAAACAAAATCATAACTAAAACATAACACAGAAATATAAACAATTATAAGAGAATATTCCCCAAAAATTATATGCCAGCAAGATGGACAACCTAGGAGAAATGGATAAATTCCTAGAAACATATAACCTACTGAAACTGAAGCAGGAAGAAATTTAAAATTTGAGCAGAACAAAAGGCTGATATCCAAGATCTATAAAGAACTCCTCAAACTCAACAACCAAAAAAAGATGATCACATCAAAAAATGGGCAGGAGACATGAACAGACACTTCTCCATAGAAGATATACAAATGGCTAACAGACACACCAAAAAATATTTGTCATCATTACCTATCAGGGAAATTCAAATCAAAACCACATTGAGATAACACCTTATACCGGTCAGAATGGCCAAAATTAACAGGACAGGAAATAACAAGTGCTGGAGAGGCTGTGGAGAGAGGGGAACCCTCTTACATTTGGTGGGAATGCAAGTTGGTGCAGCCACTTTGGAAAACTGTGGAGACTTCTTAAAAAATGAAAAATAGAGCTACCCTATGACCTTGCAGTTGCACTACTGGGTATTTACCCCAAAGATACAGATTTAGTGAAAAGAAGGGCCATATGTACCCCAGTGTTCATTGCAGCAATGGCCACAATCACCAAACTGTGGAAGGAGCCAAGGAGTCTTTCAATAGACAGATGGATAAAGAAGATATGGTCCATATATACAATGGAATATTATGCCTCCATCAGAAAGGATGAATACCCAACTTTTGTAGCAGCATGGACCGAATTGGAGGAGATTATGCTGAGTGAAATAAGCCAAGCAGAGAAAGTCAAATATCACATGGTTTCACTTACTTGTGGAGCATAAGTACTAACATGGAGGACAGTAGGAGAAAGAAAGGAAATGTGAATTGGAGTACAGGGAGGGAGATGAAACATGAGAGACTTTGGACTCAGGAACAAACTAAGAGTTTTGGAAGAGAGGGTGGGGGGGGCATGGGTGAGCCTGGTGGTGGGTATTGAGGGCACGAATTACATGGAGCACCAGGTGTGGGGCATAAACAATGAATCTTGGAACACCGAAAACAGAATAAATAAAGTGTGTGTGTGTGTGTGTGTGTGTGTGTGTGTAAAATTTGAACAGAGTGACTACCAAAAATGAAATTGAATCAATAAACATAAAACTCCAGGACCAGAGGCCTTCATGGGTGAATTCTAGCAAACATTTAAAGTGGGGTGCCTGGGTGGCTCAGTCGCTAAGCATCTACATTCAGTTCAGGTCATGATTCCAGAGTTCTGGGATCGAGCCCCACATTGGGCTCCCTGCTCAGCAGGGAGCCTGCTTCTCCCTCTCTAGCTGTATTTCTCTCTGTCAAATAAATAAAATATTTAAGAAAAAATTTAAAGAAAGTTTATTCCTTTTCTTCAAAGTATTATAAAAATAGAACAGGAAGTGAAACTTCCAAATTCATTCTATGAGGTCTTCATTACCCTGATAGCAAAACTAGATAAAGTCACCACAATAAAGCAAAACCAGAGGCCAGTATCTCTGATGAACATAGATGCAGAAATCCCCAACAAAATACTAGCAAACCAGCTCCTACAATACCTTAAAGAAATTATTCATCACAATCAAATGGGATTTATTTTCAGGGTCCAGGGGTGGTTCACTATATGCAGATCAATCCATATGCTACATCACATCAGTGAAAGAAAGAGTACAAATCATAAGATCATTTCAGGAGACACAGAAAAAGCATTTGACAAAGTAACATCTCCTCAAGATAAAACTCTCAACAAAGTAGTCTAGAGGAGACATACCTCAACATAATAAAGGCCTTATATAGAAGCTCACAGTGAACATCGTACTCAATGATGAAAAGCTTAGAGTGTTTCCCCAAAGATCAGGAATAACGCAAGGATGTTCACTCTCACCACGTATATTCAACATAGTACTAAAAGTCCTAACCATAGAAATCAGACAACAAAAAGAGATAAAGGACGTCCAAATTAGTAAGGAAGAAGTAAGACTTGAACTATTTGCAGATGACATCATTCTATATATGGAAAACCTGAAACACTGTACCCAAACTACTAGAACTGATAAATGAATTCAAGAAAGTTGCAGAATACAAAATCAGTGTACAGAAATCTGTTGCATTTCTATACACCAATAATGAATCAGCCAAAAGAGAAATTAAGAAAACATTCCCATTTACAGTTGCACCAAAAACAATGAGGTATCTAGGAATAAACTTAACCAAAGATGTGAAAGATTTATAATCTGAAAACTATAAAACAATAATCAAAAAATTCAAGCGGGCATAAAGAAATGGAAAGGCATTCCATCCATGTTCATGGGTTGGAAGAATAAATATTGTTAAAGTCTCTAGTCTGTGCAAAGTAATACACATATTTAATGCAATGCCTATCAAAATTGCAGTAGTGTTTTCAGAGATCTAAAAGAAACAATCCTAAAATTTGTATGTTACCACAAAAGACCCTGAAGATAATCTTTTTATTCTATTCTTATTTTTATTTTGTTTAAGCATAGGTAACAGACAGTGTTTTATTAATTTCAAGTGTACAATATAGTGATTCCACAATTTCATACATTATCCAGTGCTCATCATGACAAGTACACTCATTAATCCTTTGCACCTATCAGCCATTGCCCCACACTCTCACCCTCTGGTAAATCATCAGTTCTTAGTAGTTTAGGGTATGCTTCTTGGTTTGTCTCCATCTCTCCTTTTAATTTTTGGCTCATTTGTGTATTTCTTAAATTCCACATATGAGTGAAATAATTTGGTGTTTGTCTTTCCCTGACTCATTTTTCTTAGCATTGTATTTTTTTTACTATTTATTAGAGAGAGAAGGAGAGAGTGGACAGCAGTGGGGAGGGAGAAGCAGACTCCCTGCTGAGCAGGGAATCAGATGTGGAACTCAGTCCCAGGATCCTGGGATCATGACCTGAGCCAAAGGCAGAAGCTTAACTGAGTAAGCCACCTAGGTGCCCCAGCATTGTACTGTTTAGCTCAATCCATATTTTTGAAAATGGCAAGATTTCATTCTTTACTGCTGAATAAAATTACACACACACACACACCCCTCATCGTTATCCATTCATCTATCACTGGACACTTGGGCTGCTTCCATAATTTGGCTAGTGTAAATAATGCTGCAATAAACATTGGGGTGCCTGTATCCCTTTGAATTAGTGTTTTTGTATTTGGGGGATAAATAGCCAGTAGTGATATTAATGGATCATATGGTAGTTCTATTTTTAAATTTTTGAGGAACCTCTGTACTGTTTTACACCATGGCTGCACCAGTTTACATTCCCACCAACAGCGCACAAAGGTTCCTTTTTCTCTGCATCCTTGCCAACATCTGTTGTTTCTTCTCTTTTTTATTTTAGACATTCTGACAAGTGTGAGTTGTTATGTATTGTAGTTTTGATTTACATTTTCCTAATCCAAAGCAATTGAAAAAGAAAAAAAAAACTGTTGTATCATAATTCCAGGCTTCAGTTTGTATTAGCTATAAGTAATAGTAATCACAAATGTAGCTATCTGAAGGGGCACATGCACCCGAATGTTCATAGCAGCAATGTCCACAATAGCCAAACTATGGAAAAAAACTAGATGTCGATCAACAGATGAATGGATAAAGAAGTGGTATATATACAGAGTGGAACACTATGTAGCCATCAAAAAAATGAAATCTTGCCATTTGCAATGACGTGGATGGAATTAGAGGGCATTATGCTAAGCAGAATGAGTCAATCAGAGAAAGACAGTTATCATAGGATCTCTCTGATATGAGGAATTTGAGAGGCAGGGCAGGGGGTCATGGGGGAAAGGGAGGGAAAACATAAGAGCAAATGGGACCAGGGAGGGAGACAAACCATAAGAGACTCTTAATCTCAGGAAACAAAGGGATAGGGTGGCTGGGATATGGACATTGGGGAGGGTATGTGCTATGGTGAGGGCTGTGAATTGTGTAAAACTGATGATTCACAGATGTGTACCCCTGAAGCAAATAATACATTATATATTAATTTAAAAAAATCAAACAGTATGGTACTGGCCCCCAAAAAAGACACATAGATCAAAGGAACAGAATAGAAAACCAAGAAATAAACCCACAATTATATGGTAAAGTAAGTTTTAACAAAGGATGAATGAGTATACAGTGTGGAAAAGATAGTCTCTTTAGCGAATGGAGTTGGGAAAACTGGAAAGCAGCATGCAAATAATGAAACTGGACCTCTTGGTGTCACTATAGACTAACAAATCCAGAAAGAATTTAAGACCTAAATGTGATACCCAAATCCATAAAAATCCTAGAGGGCACAGGTGGTAATTTTTCTGACATATACTGAAGTATATGTCTCCTAGGGACACTAGGGGAAACAAAAAAATAAGATACTGGGACTATATCAAAACAAAAAGCTTTTGTACAGTGAGGGAAAGAGTGAATGAAGCTAAAAGGCGAGGTATACAATGTGTGAAGATATTTGTATATGACATTATATAAAAGCTTCCTATCTAAAATATATATAAAGAACGTCTACAGCTCAACATCTGAAAAACAATCCAATTTAAAAATGGGCAGATGACATGAACAGGTATTTCTCCAAAGAAGATATACAGATGGCCAATGGACTCATGAAAAGATTCTAAATATTACTTCAAATCAGGAAAATGCAAATCAAAACTACAAGGAGTTATCACCTCATACCTGTCCGAATGGCTAAAATCAACTCCAGAAACAACGGGGTTTGGGGAGGATGGAGAAAAAAAGGAACACATGTGTAATGTTGGTGCCATTGCATAGTGGTGTGACCACTGTGGAAAACAATATAGAGGTTCCTCAGAAAGTTAAAAATAGAAATACTTAGGGCACCTGGGTGGGTCAGTCGGTTAAATGTCTGCCTTCAGCTCTGGTCATGATCCCAGGGTCCTGGGATTGAGTCCTGCATTGGGCT
>PITA01028472.1:0-19346 GCA_004023965.1 Spilogale gracilis
GGAGCCCCTTGAACTATAGTTCTGATAGTGGAGATAAAAAGCAGTGGACCAATTTAAGATAATATTTTACAAGTCCTGTGTTAATGTCTTGGATAAGGGGAGAGGACTGTGAGGGAAAGGCAAGAGTCAGATCCCAGAGGGTTAAAGAATTGAAGAAATCATGTGTGTAGATAATATGTGAAGTTATTTATCAGTTAAAGGGGAACAGAGCTGTTTTTAACCTTCTTATTTCTGTAATTTTTCCAGTGACATTTCTGTCTCTCTTTTAAATTCTTGGAACCAAATATATTTTTATTCTAGTCTGCCTCTCCAGATTCCAGCACCTTTTCCGCATCCCACACTTAACAGATGCTTAGAGGAGGGATGTCAGTGTAAAAGTAGGATAGCATTCTCAGCAGTTCTGCCCCTTTCCATCAGGATGTTCCTTGCTAAATCAGTCCATTTTGTATCAGAGGGAAACCATTTTGTTTTATAAGTAAAGGTTTAGTTCTTAAGGGAACATCATCTTAATGAAGTTGGTCATGTGCATTTGAATTGTGGGGTTAAGGATGATGATATTATTATTTTTTGCTCGTATGTATGTATGTATTCATTTATTTTTAAAAAAGAGTTTATTTATTTATTTGACAGAGAGATCACAAATAGGCAGAGAGGCAGGCAGAGAAAGAGGGGGAAGCAGGCTCCCCACCCAGCAGAGAGCCTCATGTGGGCCTCGATCTTAGGACCCTGAGATCATGACCAGAGCAGAAGGCAGAGGCCCAACCCTCTGAGCCACCCAGGTGCCTTGGTTGTATGCATTTTTATATTAAGTTTTAACATGCCTTAAAAGGTAAAGGTTGAGTATAGCTGAATCGCAAATTCAGTTCACCAATTGTTTTCTTAGTTGAAGGGCAAGAGATCAACTAAAAGATAAAATTGATTGTGTAACTAACTGAAAGACAGTGTTCTCAGAAGAGATAGATTTAAAAAGAAAAAAAGATTTTATTTATTTATTTGACAGAGACAGAGAGAGAGCGCGTGTGCACCAGAGCAAGAACACAAGAATGAGGAGTGGGAGAAGGAGAAGCAGAGTTTCTGCTGAACAGGGAGTCTGATGCAGGGCTTGATCCCACGACCCTGATTTCATGACCTGAGCTGAAGGCAGACGCTTAATGACTGAGCCACCCAGGTGCCCCAGAAGAGATAGCTTTTTTAAAAAAATGTTTCTTAGGGGCGCCTGGGTGGCTCAGTTGGTTGGACGACTGCCTTCGGCTCAGGTCATGATCCCGGAGACCTGGGATCGAGTCCCACATCAGGCTCCCTGCTCAGCGGGAGGCCTGCTTCTCCCTCTCTCACTCCCCCTGCTTGTGTTCCCTCTCTAGCTGTGTTTCTCTCTATCAAATAAATTTTAAAAATCTTAAAAAAAATTATTAAAAAAATTGTTTCTTAAATGTTACACATCCAGTTTTTGAAACCACCTTTGACTGCAGTTTTAAGTGGACAGGTTCTTTCTTCATTTTATGAAGCTCTAGTTTTCCCTTACTGTCTTTCAAGAGTGAATAAAGAAGCCCTATATCAAAACCAAAGAAAGAATTTTGTGGACAAGATGAGTGGGAAGATTAGAATGAGGAAGGCAGAAACTGAAAATTAAAGTCAGATGATAGATAAGGATCAAGAAATACTGTTTTTAATCCATGGTTCTTAAATTTTGGGTAGTTACATTATCCTTCCAGATTCTGATGAAAGTGAAACAGTCTGGCCCTGGAAAGTGAACAGATGCATGTACATTCAGATTTGTACATAATCTTAGAGCATTGCTAAATCTGAAGAGCATGTAGGATACATGATTCCCTGGTCAAGAACACCTGGTCTAAATGGCAATCAGGGCAAGGAGTATGTGGCTAGAGAGTTTTGACGAACTGTAACAGTGTTCCCTTCTCAAATACCAGTCTTTAGGACAGCCAAGATTAATTTTCTGTATTTATTTATTTGTTTGTTTGTTTATAAAAGATTTTATTTCTTTATTTGACAGAGAGAAACACAGCTAGAGCGGGAACACAAGCAGAGGGAGTGAGAGAGGGAGAAGCAGGCTTCCCGCCGAGCAGGCAGCCTGATGCGGGGCTTGATCCCGGGACTCTGGGATCATGACCTGAGCTGAAGGCAGACACTTAATGACTGAGCCAGCCAGGCGCCCCTAATATTTTTGTTTTTAAACCTTTGCTCTAACAGCAGATAAAGCGAAACAATTTTTATTTTTAGGTGTTGAAAAATTAGAACAATCTTCTTTTAAATTTTTTTCTTTGAAAATGCCATAGATGGCAGTTTTCTGAAATAAGGCAATATTGTATTCAGGATACCCGAACATAAATAGCCTACTAAAAAAAGTTGAACTGGAATATAAACAAATTTCAAAATCATCAACACCTATGTAT
The DNA here is from genome assembly GCA_004023965.1 of Spilogale gracilis. Lineage (NCBI taxonomy): Eukaryota > Metazoa > Chordata > Mammalia > Carnivora > Mephitidae > Spilogale > Spilogale gracilis. The sequence continues at coordinate 2,412 of PITA01028472.1, forward strand.
ATATAGGAACTAAAGGAATGTTTCTTTTGGGAAGTAGGTTTTAAAAAAAAAAACACAGACTTTGTCTTTCTGCCTTTCCATGAATCTGTTTGTAAATTATTTTTTATCACAAAACTGAGCTTTTAAATGAATTTTATTAATCCTGTAAGTTTAGTATTGGGCATTTTTATTTTACTCTTGGTGATGAAGCTGTACTTTGTTGCTGTTCGTTTGATTCGCTTAAGTGGAACACTGAACCAGTGGTGCAACGTAATAGGTTATAAATGATTTCCTTTTAGGCAAATTATGTCAGTTAGACCAATATTTAATGTAATCCAGAATTCTTAGGATTTATTGATTGAATAGGAGATTGACTAAGATGACCTACTGCTGAATCCTTTGGCCATGGAGTCTAGGATCGCTTACTTTTTTTTTTTTTTTTTTTACTTGATAAAATAAAAGGATTTTGGGGGTCCTTGGGTGCTTTGGTTGGTTAAACATCTGCCTGGGCTCTGGTCATGATCCTGAGGTCCTGGGATTGAACCCCATATTGGGCTCCCTGCTTATTGAGGAGTCTGCTTCTCCCTGCCCCTCCTACCCTCCCCCCCATGCTCTCTCTGTCTCATTCACTCACTCTCTAGCTCATGCTCTCTCTCTCAAATAAATAAAATCTTCTAAATTTTTTAAAAAGGATTTTTTCTTCATTCTAAATGTCATTTATAACTTGAAAGCACATTATACATCATAAGAAATAGAAATCAAAGAAAATTTAAAAAAAGGAAATATTTCATGCTTGTGATGCAGTATTCTACTGTAAGGTAATGGTGGTTTAATATGGCATTTTTAGCTTTAATTTTAGTGAGCGAACCAAAAAAATGTTTTTGGCAGATGGACAGTGCATTTTTTTCACATAACTTTCCTTGTCGAATTCTGGAATACAAACGTGGGGAATAATACAGTAGAATTGTATATATTTACATTCAGTTGTCTTTGTTCAGAGAATAGTAAAATAGTTAAAAGGCAATTAAATTTAGATTCTCTTTGGTATTATGCTTCTGTACAGCATTTTTATGCCTCCCATAGGATGAACATGCCATGTGGTTCTAGTGCTAGGTAGGTGCTTAACCAACTGAAGCATGGCATAGCTCCCAAGCATAAGCCAGCTATTTCAACTGTGTTCAGCTGAAAATAGGAAACTGTTCCATACTAGAAAAAAATCCTTGGTTGTGCTGGATTTATTGCAAGATAGTGTCATACTTTATGGATAATATAAGGTTGGCTCAAGGTAATTTTGAATTTATGTGATTTCTGCCTTTAGTATTATCTTTGGAATAACACTGTGAGATTAGAGTCTTCTGAAAAAAAGTTTAGCTAATCTAAGGAAATATATGAGTATGCTGGGGTTTTATTCAGGTTTTTTTTCAGGTTGAGAATGGTACCCATAGTTTTATATTTTGGTTTATATATTGTTACATTTGGAGCTAATCAATACTGTTGTAAAAACTAGAGAAATTTTACCATTTTGGCTAACTTTATTCTTTTGCTTGTTTGTTTTTCTTACAAGGAAACAATCTTAAGTGTCAGGGTCAAGTTTCCTGAGTGTGTATTTTATATCTGTCATGTTTATCAAATTCGAGCTGTAGTTTTGGGTTGTTTTTTCTTCATAGTAAACTTTCTCTCTTTTTTTTTTAAGATTTTATTTATTTGACAGAGAGAAACATAGCTAGAGAGGGAACACAAGCAGGTGGAGTAGGAGAGGGAGAAACAGGTTTCTCACTGAGCAGGGAGCCCGATGTGGGGCTCAATCCCGGACTCTGAGATCATGACCTGAGCCAAAGGCAGTTGCTTAACCAGCGGAGCCACCCAGGCGCCCCCATAGTAAACTTTCTAAAGCATACTCCTATCTTGTCCACTCTTCCTTATAATTTATATCTGAAAGGAGTCTAAAGTTAGAGGTGTAGTTGTGACTACAGAGCAAAGAAAAACAAATATAATTTAGGAGAGGAAAAAACTCTAGAAAGAAAAAGTTCTCATTTCTCTAGGATTTCTAACTCTATTTTTTTAAAAAGACTTTATTTATTTGACAGAGAGATCACAAGTAGGCAGAGAGGCAGGCAGAGAGAGAGGAGGAAGCAGGCTCCCTGCTGAGCAGAGAGCCCGATGTAGGACTCGATCGATTCTAGGATCCTGAGATCATGACCTGAGCCAAAGGCAGAGGCTTAACCCGCTGAGCCACCCAGGTGCCCCAGCTTTCCTCTTTTTAATAAAAGTGAGACTTAACTTTTATAACTACATGTGATTTCTCTTTTTTCCTTTTTTTAAAAAAATATTTATGTATATATTTGAGAGATAGAGAGCACGTGGGAATGGCAAAGAGGGAGAGAATCTGAAGCTGACTCCATGCTGGGCGGAGCCCCAATGCGGGGCTTGATTTCACAACCCTGAGATCATGGTATGAGCTGAAACCAAGAGTCAGTTGCTTAACTGACTTTTCCACCCAGGCATCCAAGTGATTTATTTTCTTACTCTTTGTCAAATATCTCTTAATTATGGGTGTATGTATTTATATTTCTATTCTTGCCACCTCTGTCCTCAATTTCAGAAAGGATTTTACATGACTTGCTTTGCACCTAATTAAAATTATAAAATAGTTGATATATCCAAAAGATTATAATGTAGGGTATAGAGCATAATGAAATGGAAACTTGTGTATCTGCCACTCAGTTTAAGAATTAGAACATTACTTAATATTTGCATAATAGGGATCCCAGAAAGAAAAGAGAAAGTGGGAAAGAAAATGTACTTGAAGAAATAATAGTTGATGGGTCCCCAAATCTGAGAAAGGAAACAGAAATCCAGATCCAGGAAGTACAGAGAGCCCCCAACAAAATCAACACAAGGAGGTCCATATCAAGATGCAGAGTAATTAAAATGGCAAAAAGTAGTGATAAAGGGAGAAATTTAAAAGCAGGAAGAGAAAACACTGCTGCGTACAAGGGAAACCCTATAAGGCTGTCAGCTGATTTTTCGTCAGAAACTTTGCAGACCAGAAGAGAGTGGTATGATATATTTAAAGTGCTGAAAGGAAGAAAACCAGCCAGTGGAACAGAATAGAGTACTCAGTAATGGACCCTTACCTCTATGGTCAACTAATCTTTGACAAAGCAGGAAAGAATATCCAATGGGAAAAGGACAGTCTCTTTAACAAATGGTGCTGGGAAAATTGGACAGCCACATGTAGAAGAATGAAACTGTACCATTTTCTTATACCATACACAAATATAAACTCAAAATAGATGAAAGACTTAAATGTGAGACAGGAATCCATCAAAATCCTAGAGGAGAACACAGGCAGCAACCTCTTCAACCTCAGCTGCAACAGCGTCTTGCTAGATACGTCTCCAGAGGCAAGGGAAACGAAAGCAAAAACGAATTCTTGGTAATTCATCAGGATAAAAAGCTTCTGCACAGCAAAGGAATAGTCAGCAAAACTAAAAGGCAGCCTGCTAAATGTTCGGAGCCACAAAAGAACCCGAAACCCAGTAGAACGAAGGAAATAATAAAGATTACAGCAGAAGTGAACGAAATAGAAACTAAAAACACAACAGAACAGATCAGTGAAACCAGGAGCTGGTTCTTCAAAAAGATCAACAAAATTGATAAACCTTCAGCCAGACTCATCAAAAAAAGGCGGGGTGGTGGACTTAAACAAAATCAGAAACTGAAGAGGAGAAAACAGTGATACAGAAATACAAAAGACTATAAGAGAATATTGTGAAAAATTATACACAAACAAATTGGACAGTCTAAAAGAAATGGATAAATTTCTAGATACATATAACCTCCCAGTACTGGATTCAGAAGAAATAAAAAGACCAATTACCAGCAATGACATTGAATCAGTAATAAAATACTCCCATGAGAAGAAAAGTCCAGGACCAGACAACTTCACAGGTGAATTCTACCGAACAGTTAAAGAAGACTTAATACCTATTCTTCTCAAACTATTCCACAACACAAAGGAAGAGGGAATGCTTCCATATTCATTCTGTGAAGCCAACATTACTGATACCAAAACCAGATAAAGATACTACTAAAAAAAGAGAGAACTACAAGGCCAGTATCTCTAGTGAACATACACAATAATGCTCAACAAAATATTAGCAAATCCAGCAATACATGAAAAAAAGTCATTCACCATGATCAAGTGGGATTTATTCCTTGGATGCAGGGGTGCTTTTGTATCTGCAAATCAATCAACATGATACTTCACATCAACAAGAGAAAGGATAAAAAACATCAATAGATGCAGAAAAACATTTGACAAAGCACAACATTCATTTATGATAAAAACCCTCAACAAAACAGGTTTGTCTGTTTATTTATTATTTTTATTGACAGGGCAGTGGGGGGAGAGAGAGTAGAAGCAGGCAGAGGGAGAGAGAGAAGCAGACTCCCCACTGAGCAAGGAGCCCGATCAATCCCAGAACCCTGGGATCATGACCCAAGATGAAGGCAGATGCTCAACTGACTGAGCCACCCAGGTGCCCCAACAAAGCAGGTTTAGAGGGACATACCTCAGCATATAAGAGGCCATACATGGGAAAACCCAGAGCTGGCATCATACTCAGTGGTGAAAAACTGAGAGTTTTCCCATGCCAATCAGGAACAAACCAAGGATGTCTACTCTCACCACTTTTATTCAACATAGTATTGGAAGTCCTAGCCACAACAAGACAAGAAGAAGAAATAAAAGGCATCCAGATTACTAAGGAAGAAGTAAAACTTTCATTCCTTGCAGATAATGTGATTCCATGTATAGAAAACTGCAAAGATTCCACCAAAAACTACTAGAACTGATAAACGAATTCAGTAAGGTCATGGGATACAAAATCAACATAAAGAAGTCCTTTGCATTTCTATACACTAATAATGAAGCAGTGGAAAAAGGAATTAAGAAAACAGTCCCATTTAGAATTAACACCAAAAATAATAAAATACCTAGGAATAAACTTAACAAAGGAGGTGAAAGACTGGTACTCTATAATACACTGATGAAAGAAACTGAAGATGACACAGTGCAATGGATAGACATTCCATTTTCATGGATTAGAAGTACAAATATATTTTTTTAAAGATTTTATTTATTTGACACAGCTAGAGAGGGAACACAAGCAGGGGGAGTGAGAGAGGCAGAAGCAGGGAGCAGGGAGCCCGATGTGGGGCTTGATCCTGGGTCTCCGGGATCATGACCTGAGCCGAAGGCAGTCGCCCCACCAACTGAGCCACCCAGGTGCCACCAGAAGAAATATTTTTTAAATGGCCATACTGCCCAAAGCAACCTACAGATTTGATGCAATCCCTATCAAAATACCAACAGCATTTTTCACAGAACTGGAATCCTAAAATTTGTATGGAACCACAAAAGACCCTGAATAGCCAAAGCAGTCTTGAAGAAGAAGACCAAAACTGTAGGTATCACAAACCCAGATTTCAAGATACCCTACCAAGCTGTAGCAATAAAAATGGTATTGTCTGGCACAAAAATATAAGACACATAGATCAATGGAACGGATAGAAAACCCATGGAGAGCCTGGGTGGCTCAGTCAGTGGGGGTGTCTGACTCTTGATATAGGCTCAGGTTATGATCTCAGGGTCCTGGGATTGAGCCCCATGTCAGGCTCCATGCTCATCAGGGAGCCTACTTGAGGATACTTTCCTCTCTCTGTCTCTCCTCCTGCTTGTGTACATGCACATGCTCTTATGCTCTCTCTCAAATAAATAAATCTTTTTAAAAAACATACATAACTCAACACCCCCAAAAGTAATCCAATTAAAAAATGGGCAGAAGACATAAACAGACATTTCTCCAATGAAGTTACACAGATGGCCAACAGGCACACAAAAGCATGATCAGCAACACTCATGATATGGGAAATGCAAATCAAAATCACAAATGAGAGATCACCTCACAACATGTCAGACTGCCTAAACTCAACAACACAAGGAACAACAGGTATTGGCAAGGATATGGAGAAAGGGGAACCCCCTTGCAGTGTTGGTGGGAATGCAAACTGGTGTAACCATTCTGGAAAACAGTATGGAAGTTCCTCAGAAAGATAAAAATAGAATGACCCTACGATCCACCATTTGGACTATTAGGTACTTACTACCCAAAGAATATAAAGACACAGGATACATCCAGAAGGATCAGATCAGAAGGATACATGCAGCCCTATCTTTATTATTGCATTATCTACAATATTCAAATCATGAAAGCAGCCCAAGTGTCCATCGATAGATGAATGGATAAAGAAGGTAATGTTTTATACAGTGGAATATGACTCAGCTAGGAAAACAAATGTAACCTTGTCATTTGCAACAACATGGGTGGATCTAGAGAGTATATTGCTAAGTGAAATAAGTCCATCAGAGAAAGACAAATACCATATGATCTCACTCGTGGAATTTAAGAAATAAAAGAAATATATTTAAAAGGAGACAAAAGCAATAGATTTCACTATAGAGATCAGGTTAATAGTTACCAGAGGGAAGATAGATGGCGGGATGAGTGAAATAGGAGAAGGGGATTAAGAGTATACTTACCATGATAAGCACTGAGTAATGTATAGAATTGTCAGGGCACCTGGGTGGCTCAGTCGGTTGACCATCTGCCTTCAGCTCAGGTCGTGATCCCGGGGTCCTGGGATTGAGCCCGACATCGGGCTCCCTGTTCCGCGGGGAGCCTGCTCCTTCCTCTCCCACTCCCCATGCTTGTGTTCCTTCTCTCACTGTGTCTGTCTCTGTCAAATAAAATCTGAAGAAAAAAAAAAGAATTGTTGAATCACTATATTCTACACCAGAAACTCATATAATATTGTATGTTAATTATACTATAATTGAAATTTAAAATAAAGAGTTAGAACATTATTGAAACTTTGAAGTCCCCATGTGAGCCTTTCCCAATTATGTTGTCCCCTCTTATTTTCCCTCAGTAACACTGCCCTTAATTATGTTTGTATTTTCTTTATAGTTTTGGTAATTATGTATACATCCCTAGATGTTTAGTTTTGCATATTTTTGAAAGACAGTGTAATGTCAGGAGTCTAAGCACAGATTCTCTTGACAGGTGGTTATGCCATCATGTGATTAGGGCATATTACTTCTCCATGCCTGTTTCTTTGTATATGAAATAGAGATTAAAAATAGAATTTACCTCGGGCACCTGGGTGGCTCAGTTGGTTGAGTGTCCAACTCTTAGTTTTGGTTTAGGTCATGATCTTAGGGTTGTGGGATCCAACTCCATGTCAGGCTCTGTGCTCATCAAGGAGTCTGCTTGTCCCTCAGCCTCTGCCTCTCTTGTCTCTCTCTCTCTCTCTCTATCTATCTATCTATCTATCTATCTATCTACCTATCTATTTCTATCTCTATTTCTGTCTGTCTATCTAAAATAAGTAAATAAAATTTGAAAAAAAAAAAGATTTACCCTATAAGGCTGTTACAAGGATTAAACGAATCATATGCAAAGTGCACAGTGTACAGTGCCTATTACACAGGCATATTATCTGAGTATTTGTTGTTAATATCTATATAAAGGAATCATAAGTAATTTGCTTCCTTCCTTTTTCAACATTATGAGAGTCATCCATGTTATATGCTGTAAATCATTCATTTTTACTTCCTTTTTTCTTGATTATTTTTTAAAAGATTGTTTTTTTAAAATTTATTTGACACAGAGAAAGAGACAGAGGGAGGGAGAAGCATACTCCCCTTTGAGCTGGGAACCCAACTCAAGGCTGATTGTGACCTGAGCCAAAGGCAGACCCTTAACCGACTGAGCCACCCAGGTGCCCCTGAGATTGATTTTTTATTGAGATATCATTTTTACCTCTGGGTAGAGATTCCAGTGTGTGAATATTTTGTATTTCTTCTGTGACTGGATAATTAGATTCTAGTGTTATTGTTCTTTTACTCTTATAACCACAAACAATGGTACTCTTGTACACCTTTCTGTGCACATGTGTAAGAGTTTCTCAGAGGTGTATACCTAGAAGTAGAATTGCTGAGTTGTAAGGGTATGTGTATCTTCAACTTCCCTACACACTGCCAAATTATGTCAAAATGGTTGCACCAACTTATGCTCCTATTAAGGGAATAAGAATGAATGCCTGTTGCCTTGTATGTTATTGTTTTATTCTTTAATATTTGCTAAACTGATAGAGGTAAAATGACATAAGGTGTTTTGATTGGCATGTTCCTGATTACTACTGCGGTTGAGCATTTTCTTCATGTATTCATTAGTCATTTCTGTAACTTTGTGAAATACTTGTAGTATATACTATATGTGAAGTACTTATAGTATATTTTGGTCATTTTCCATTGATACTCTATTTTAAATTGATAATTTGATTTGCTTATTGTTTTTACAAGTCTCTAAATGTCAGGATACTAATATTTTGTTTATTTGTGGCATATATTCTCCTAATTTGTGGCATGTCTTTCATTTTCAGAGGATTGATCTTTTGTAAACATTTACAGATTAGAGGATTCTTTTGTCAGGTTAGTGTCTTTTTTGGGGTATATGTAAAAAATACAGTTTCCAGAATCCTTAATCTATAAAAAAGTGAGGCTTTTGCAGTCTTACTGATTCTTTTGTCAGGTTAGTGTCTTTTTTGGGGTATATGTATAAAATATAGTTTCCAGAATCCTTAATCTTTAAAAAAGTGAGGCTTTTGCAGTCTTACTGTTTAGTTCATTCCAATGTAAATAACCACTATAGAAAAACTCTTATATTGTTATAGAGTTAGTGGTCAGTAGCTCTTATTAAAATTTTTTTATATTAAAATAATCCAATTGTATAACCATAAAGCTAACTGCAGGGGTGCCTGGGTGGCTCAGTTGGTTAGGCGACTGCCTTCGGCTCAAGGCATGATCCCAGAGACCTGGGATCGAGTCCCACGTCGGGCTCCCTGCTCCACAGGAAGCCTGCTTCTCCCTCTCTCACTCCTCCTGCTTGTGTTCCCTCTCTGGCTGTGTTTCTCTCTGTCAAATAAATAAAATCTTAAAAAAAAAAAAGGCTAACTACATATGCCATGTTGATAAGCCATTGTTAGAAATTATACCTTTTGGGTGCCTGGGTGGCTCAGTGGGTTAAGGCCTCTGCCTTCGGCTCAGGTCATGGTCTCAGGGTTCTGGGATCGAGGCCCATGTTGGGCTCTCTGCTTCCTCCTCTCTCTCTGCCTGCCTCTCTGCCTATTTGTGATCTCTCTCTCTGTCAAATAAATAAATAAAATCTTTTAAAAAAAGACTTCCTATTTGAAACAGTTGAGCTGTTACTTTGTTTTAGAAAACTGTCTTTAATTTCAGCATTAATATTGGAATCTTATATACCTATCTCCCACTGAAATAGTCTTAATGTGATTTCAACAGATTTTATCAGTGAATTAGAGCATTTTCTAGAGCTGTTACAGAAATAAGATTCTGGAGCCCTTCTACTCTTAACCGTCTGGATCCAGTTCACCATCATCTACAGGATTACTTACTAGTAGCGTCCGATTGTCTCCCTACCTTCATTCTTGTTCTCATCAACCCATTCTTCCTTTTTGGTGCATATTCACAGTATTGTACAGCCATCACCTCTATCTAATTCCAAAAAAAACGTTTTATTCAAGTATAATTAGCATATAGTGTTAGATTAGTTTCAGGTGTACAATAGACTGACTCGGCAATTCCATACAGTTGCTCATTATGCTCATTCTACACATTGCTCATTATGATAAGTGTGCCTTTTTTTTTTTAAGATTTGTTTACTTATTTTAGAGAGAGAGAGAAGGGGAGAGGGAGAGAATCCCAAGCAAACTCCTCACTGAGCTTGGAGTCCAAGGTAGGGTTCAATCCCAGCATCCTGAGACCAGTGACCTGAGCTGAATCCAAGAGTCCGACATTCAACCAACTTATCCCATGATGAGTGTACTCTTAATCCCTTTATCTGTTTCATCCATCCCCCCCCCCCACCTCCCCTCTGACAGCCACCGGTTTGTCCTCTGTATTTAAGAGTCTGGGTTTTTTTATTTGTCATCTTTTTTCTAGTTTGTTTTGTTTCTTAAATCCCACATATGAGTGAGATCATGTGGTATTTGTGTTTATCTGACTTTCTTCACTCAGCTTTATGTCCTTTGGGGGTCCATGTTGTTGCAGATGGTAAGATCTCTTTCTTTTTTATGACTGAGTAGTATTCCATTGTATAAATGTACTGCATCTTTATCCAGTCATCTGTTCATGGACACTTGGGTTGCTTCCTTATTTTGACTGTTGTAAATAATGCTGCAGTAAACATAAGGTTACATATATCTTTTTTGAATTAGTATGTTCGTTTTTTGGGGGATAAATACTCAGTAGTGGAATTATATGATCATACGGTAATTCTGTTTTAAACTCCTTAAGGAAACTACATACTCTTTTGCCACAGTGGCTGTACCAGTTTACCTGCAAGTGGCTGTACCAGTTAACCTGCAAGACTCACTTGAGACCTAAAGACACATGTAGATTGAAAGTGAAGGGGTGAAAAAACATTTACAATGCAAATAGAAGTGCAGAGAAAGCTGGGGTTGCAATACTTATAAAAGCAAAATAGAATTTAAAACAATGTAATAAGAAACTGGGGCGCCTGGGTGGCTCAGAGGGTTAAGCCTTTGCCTTTGGCTTAGGTTATGATCTCAGGGTCCTGGGATCAAGTCCCACATTGGGCTCTCTGCTCAGCGGGGAGCCTGCTTCCCCCTCTTTCTCTGCCTGCTCTCTGCCTATTTGTGATCTCTCTCTCTGCCAAATAAATAAATAAAATCTTTAAAAATAAATAAATAAAATCTTAAAAAAACAATGTAATAAGATACAAAGAAGGATACTATGTAATCAGGAAACAATCCAACAAAACGGTGTAACAATTATAAACATTTATATCCACATGGGAGCACCTAAATAAAAAAGCAACTATTGGGTGCCTGGGTGGCTCAGTGGGTTAAGCCTCTGCCTTCAGCTCAGGTCATGATCTCAGGGTCCTGGGATCGAGGCCTGCATCAGGTTCTCTGCTCAGCAGGGAGCCTGCTTTCTCCACTCTCTCTGCCGGCTTCTCTGCCTACTTGTGTTCTCTCTCTCTCTGTCAAATAAATAAATAAAATATTAAAAAAAAAAGATTTCTTAGAAAAGGAGCTGGATATTTTTAAAAAAAAGCAACTATTAATAGATATACAGGAAGAAATCTACAGTAATACAATAATAGTAGGGGAATTTAACACCCCGCTTAAATGTATGAATAGGTAATCCAGATAGAGAATCAACAAGGAAACAGTGGCTTTGTTTTTTGGTTCTTTTTATTTTTTAAAGACTTTATATTTTTTTTAAAGTAATTTCTATACCCAATGTGAGGCTTGAACCTAAAACCCCAAGATCGAGTGACATGCTGTATTGACTAAGCCAGCCAGGTGCCCCTGGCTTTAACGACACATTGGACTAGATGGATCTGACAGATATATCTCACAACATACCATGCAAAGGCAGCAGAATACACATTCTTTTCAAATATACCTGGAACATTCTCTAGAGCAGATCATGTTAGGCCCCAAAACAAATCTCAACAACTTCTTAAAAACTGAAATCCTGTCATGCATCTTTTCCTATGAGAATGGTATGAAACTAGAAATCAGTCACCAGAGAAAAAAAAAAAAAAAAAAAAAACCTGAGAAGAACACAAATAAGTGAAGTCTAAATAACGTGCTTTAAACAATGAATGGCTCAACCACAAAATCAGAAAGGAAATCTTCAGTCCATTCTTAACCCAGCAGCCAAAGACAAAGCATAAGTTCTATTTAGAACCTTCTAATGGCTTCCCATTTCTCTCAAAGTGTTTAGCCTACAAGACCCTATATGCCTTTGCCCTGTGTAACCGCATCTGGTCCCATCTCTCCTAGTCTGTTGTTTCATTTTGTACCGAACACACTGATCTCCTTTCTGTTTGTCAGATACTCTAGGCAAGCCACCCCCTCAGGATATTGCACTGATTTTCTTTTTCTGGAATTCCCATCCTACTCTCATGGCCCCCTTTTTTACCTCCTTCAATTCTTTGCTCATATATTACTTCCTTAACTTAAAACTTTATCCCTGCCTTCAGCACATCTAATACCCCTCTTAACTCTGCTCATCTTTTTCTGCATAGCATTACCATCTTCTAACATACAAGTGTGCTAGTAAAGTGTTTCACTACTAGTTCTCTGAGTGTAGTTTCGATAGTCGATATTTCTGTTTGTGGTAATGAGTAGTGTGAAAGTAAAACGATGAAGATGTGCATCAACATTTCACTGATGTGTCAGTCACATGAGAAACTTCTTTACTGGATAATAGTTTTCAAGTACTAGAAGAGTATGTTCTCAATTTTTTTGTGCTATTCGTAATGTGATGGTTATAGATACCACACATTTTTTAGTTTAGTCAACATTTTCTCCAGCAGCTTCTTAGATCTAGACAGTCACAAAACATTCAAGATATGATTGGTAGTTTTTACCAAGTTCTATGGTATAAATACTGCCACCATGGTTGATTTCAAGCCACCAACATTGAGTTCGTGAACATGATGTTGTGGATAGATATACAGTAGCCCAGCATTACGTAGCTCTTCTACCATAGAGATAGAACATCATAAATAACTTCAGCAGCATAGATAATAAAATATAGTAAAATGATTAGGAAGTAATGAGTTTTTATTATTTATTACCTTTGGTTTTTTGTTTCTTTTTTTTTCCCCAAGATTTTATTTATTTATTTGACAGAGAGAGAGATTACAAGTAGGCAAAGAGGCAGCAGAGAAAGAGGGGGAAGCAGGCTCCCCACCGAGCAGAGAGCCCAACGCGGGACTTGATCCCAGGACACCAAGATCATGACCTGAGCTGAAGGCAGAGGCTTAACCCTCTGAGCCACCCAGGCTCCCTGGTTTTTTGTTTCTTTTTATTACCTTTGTTTTAAAGTAACTTATTTAGTTACTCACATACATTTTTAATAAAGGCTGTGTTTAACACCCGCATTGCAAACTTGGAAAGAGTGAAATAATCAATGAATAAATGAAAATTTATCATTTGATCTTACCTCTCAGCACACCACTGTAAATAACTTGCCTATTTATTTTCTGCCTGTCTCTTTCATAGAGGCAGGGTTTTGTTCTATATTATTTATTGCTGCATGGCATGGTAGGTAGTCAATAAATACTACATTTTAATGAAAATAGCTGAGGCTTTTTGTATATAAATTAAAATTTACATAAACAAATGCCTGTACTAGGTGTTGAGTGAAACAAACCTTGTCTTTAAAGAAATGTGAAGCCTTTTTTTCTTTGAAGATGCGAAGTTTTTATTATAATAAAAACATAAAATCTTATTTCTCTGAGTTATTGGATCTAAAAGCATGCTGCTCTGAAAAGGACAGAAAGACTTTCAAATGTACCTTGCTTAGAGTAAGATATGTGATCACTTTTATTTTTATTTTTTATTTACTTATTCTTAAAGACTTAATTTTTTTAAAGATTTTATTTATTTGAGAGAGAAAACACGCAGCTGGGGGAGGGGCAGATGGAAAAGGAGAAGTAGACTCCCTGCTGAGCTGGGATGAGTTAATCCCACCCCCACCCCAAAATCACTTGGGACTGGATCCCAGGACCCTGGGATCATGACTGAGCCAAAGGCAGACCCTAACTGACCGAGCCACTCAGGTGTCCCTTATCTCTACTCCTAACCTGGAACTTGAACTTAAAACCCCAAGATCAAGAGTTGCATGCTCTACTGATTGAGCCAACCAGACACCCCGATCCCTTTTTAATAAAAGAAAAAAATAAAAAGTATATATGTGTAGAAAAGGACAAAGAAAAAACTCCAGTGTCAGTGGAAGTTTTTTCTGCTTAGTGGGATTATAGGCCATTTGTATTTCATTCTTTGAACTTTTCGGGTTTTTGTGTTCTTTACAGGTGACATTTGTTACTTCTTTGGTAAAATTACTTTAAAAGCAAGTTTCATTATCATACGATGGTGTATTTTAGTTGAAAGAAGACAAAGGTAAAATATTACAATTAGAAAATACAGTGTGAAGAAACAAAAGAGAAATATAAAGGCCACAGCATATTTGAAAGTTGATTTTCATAGGATTTTATAGGGAGGTGGGAGATGAGGCCAGAAAAAGGTTGGGTTCAAATTGTAGAGACTCCTTGAATGCCAGGCTCACAAATTAAACTGTAGAATCTTCAACAGTTTTTGAACACAATCAAAGATGAGTTTTAGGAATACTAATCTGTCGTAACCATCTAGGAAGATTAGAGGAAAGAGAGCTTGGAGTCCAGGGGCTGTTGCAGAAGTTCATGGATAAAGTTTTTTTTTGTTTTTTTGTTTTTTTTTAAACTAGCTAGGGCTGTTAGAAACAGAAAGGAATGGCTGAATGCTAAAGGTACTGATACTTTCATCCAGTAGCATCAGTTGATGGACTGGGTATAGAAGAATTATGGAAAAGTGTCAGAGATGAACCTAGAGTTTATTGCCATTTTAAGGCTTTGATGGATATAAGAGTGCTATGTAGAAATAGGAAAATCAGGAAGAAGGGCTTGTTTGAAAGGAAGATAAATTTGATTTGGAGACATCTTGAATTGGGGTTGGAAGTACACGACTGGAATTCACACACAAAAAATCAGGGCTAGATCTTAACTATGGAATGTATGTATATTCTTTATATATATTTAATATATAATACCTATATATAGAAAAAATTATGGCTTAAAATTAGTTGACTAACTCATTTTTAAAAATCTCAGTTCAGTATATAATCTTTGAATTCAAAGAAGGAAAGATACAGCTGCAAACAAATATTGACAGGGACATTTAAATTTTGTTGATAGGTGAATTACATGGAGTTTTGGATATTAGCGAACTGCATTTCTTTTTTTTTTTTTTTTTAAGATTTTATTTATTTATTTGACAGAGCTAGAGAGGGAACACAAAGAGAGGGACTGAGAGAGGGAGAAGCAGGCTTCTCGCCGAGCAGGAAGCATGATGTGGGGCTGGATCCCCGGTCTCCAGGATCATGACTTGAGCCGAAAGCAGTCGGTTAACCAACTGAGCCACCCAGGCGCCCTGCTAACTGCATTTCTTAGAAAAACTCCATGTGGTCTTGATGTATTATCCTTTTTTTTTTTTTTTAAAGATTTTATTTATTTGACAGAGAGGGAACACAAGCAGGGGGAGTGAGAGAGGGAGAAGCAGGCTTCCCGCCAAGCAGGGAACCCGATGTGGGACTCGATCCCGGGTCTCTGGGATCATGACCTGAGCCAAAGGCAGTTGCTTAACCAACTGAGCCACCCAGGCGCCCTGATGTATTATCTTTTTAATGTTTGGTTTGATCGCTAAATTTTTGTTTAGAATTGTTGCATGTATGCTCATGAAAGATACTTGTCTCTAGCTTACTTTTTAAATAATGGTTTTGTTTGGGTTGGGTATCAGAGTAATGTTAGCTTGATAGAGGAATTTGAAAATTTTCCCTCTGCAACCTTTTGGGAATAGTTGGATAGAATTGGTATTTCTTAAATCTGAGAATTCAAAAGATTTTATTGAAGCAGGCTTCCCACTGAGCAGGAAGCCCAATGCGGGGCTCGATCCCGGGACTCCGGGATCATGACCTGAGCCGAAGGCAGTCACCTAACCAACTGAGCCACCCAGGCGCCCCTTAAATGGGAGAATTCAGCAATGAATCCATTTAGCTTACGAGTTGTCTTGGTGGAAAGATTTTTAACTATAAATTCAGTTTTATTAATGGGTTAGGTATGGGACTGTTTAGGTTATCTGTTTCTTCTTTAATAAGCTGTGGTAGTTTGGGTCTTCCAAGATATTTTTCCATGTTGTCCATGAATTTATTAGCATAAACTTGTTCATAATATTCCTTTATTATCCTTTTTAATGTCTCTGGAATCTATCGTGGTGATACCTCTCTCATTGTTGATACTGGTCATATTCTTTCCACCATTGGTGTACTACAGGTTTATCAGTTTTATTAATCCTCTCAAAGAATCAGCTTTTTCGTTTCCTTTTCTCTTTGTTGTCCTACTTTACTGCTTTCTGTTCTGATCTCTACTAGTTCCTTTTTTTCTGCTTACTTTGCTTTTCTTTGCCCTTTAGTTTCTGTAGGTGGAAGCTGAGAACAGATATTTAATTTAAGTAAGACCTTTTTTAAAAAAAAATACAGACATTTAGTGCAGGGCTTCTCAGTAATGGCACTATTGACTATTGACATTTTAAGCTGAATAATGTTTTGTTGTGAGGGCTGTCAATACCCACTAGATGCCAATAGCACCCCCCTGGCAACAACCAAAAATATTACCAGATATTGCCAAATGTGTCCACATGCGCAGTGAGTGTTCCTGATTGAGAACCACTGGTTTAGTGCCGTAGATTTCTAGGTAGTGCTTTTGCAGCCTCCTGTAAATTTTATATAGTGTGTTTTCATTTAGTTCAAAATGCTGTCTGAATTCTCTTTTGATTTGTACTTTTACCCATGAGCTGTTTTGAAGTGTAGGTTCCAAATATTTGGTGATTTAATTCTATTGTGGTTAGAGATTAGACTTTGTATGATTTGAATCCGTTTGAATTTGCAACTTGTTTTATGGCCCAGAACATGGTCTACATTTGTAAACATTACACATGCATTTGAGAAGAATGTATATTCTTTTATCATTGAATAGATGAATTCTGTGTCAATCAGGTCTTGTTGGTGATACTGTTGTTCAAGTTCTGTTGTATACATTCTTACTGATTTCTGGTTATTCTGTTGATATTTCTATTGATTATTGAGAAGGGAATATATAGCCATTCAGCTTTATTTTGACTAGTTTTAATGTGGTGTATTGTCTTCTGTTTTTTTACTTTCTTTTTTTTTTTTTT
>PITA01028473.1:6974-19513 GCA_004023965.1 Spilogale gracilis
AAGCAGCCAATACAAAACGGTACAATCAACACAGCATACACCAGAAAAACTTCCAGAAGTGCCAGTCCCTGGACAGTATATGACCCATAATTAACAAAATATTACTTTCAGGAGCAGAAACTACAACAAGCTTTCATAACACACGAAGGACAAAAACCTAGACATAACGACAAAATGGGGAAAAGGAATTCTCCCCAAAAGAAAAATCAAAATGAAATCACAGGGGATTTGCTCAACAAAGATATAAGCAATGTATCTGAACAAGAATTTAGAACAACAGTAATCATAATACTAGCTGGGCTTGAGAGAAGCATAGAAGACACCAGAGAAACCCTGGCTCAGAGATAAAAGACCTAAGAAACTAGTCTGACCAAAATAAAATATGTTATAACAGATGCAAAACCAATTGGATGTAATCACATCAAGGATGGAAGAAGCAGAGAATGGAACAGGTGATACAGAAAATAAAATTATGGGAAATAATGAAGCTGAAAAGAAGGGGGAAGGAAAACAATTAGATCTTGAATACAGACTTAGGGAACTCAGCAATTACACAAAGCACAATAATATCTGTATCATATAAGCCCCAGAAGAAGAACAAGAAAAAGGGGCAGAACGTTTATTTGAACAAATTGTAGCTGAGAACTCCCCTAATCTGGGGAAGGAAACAGGCATTCAGTTCCAAGAGGCACAGAGACTTCCTACAAAAAATCAATAAAAACAGGTTAACACCAAGACATATCACAGTGAAACTTATAAAACACAAAGACAAAGAGAATTCTGAAAGCAGCTAGAGACAAAAGATCCTTAACATACAAGAGCAGACACATAAGTTTAGCAGCAGACATGCCCACAGAAAAGTAGCAGCCAGAAGAAAGTGGCATGATATATTCAACACGCTGAATGAGAAAAATATGCAGCCAAGAAAACTATATCCGCAAGGTTGTCCTTCAGAGTAGAACAAAAGATAAAGTTTCCAAGACAATCAAAAACTAAAGTATTCATGAACACTAAACCAGCTCTGCAGGAAATATTAAAGGGACCCTTTGAGCGGGAAGGGGAGACCAAAAGCAACAAAGACTAGAAAGTAACAGACAATCTACAGGAACAGGTAATACAATGAACTAAATTCATATCTATCGATAATCACTCTGAATGTAAATGGATTAAATGCTCCAATCAAAAGACACAGGGTATCAGAATGGATTTTTAAAAAAAAAAAGACCCATCTAAAAGTCGCTTATAAGAAACTCATTTTAGACCCAAAGACATCTCCAGATTTAACGTAAGGGAGTAGAGAACCATCCAACATGCTAATAAACATCAAAAGAAAACTGGAGTAACAATCCTTATATCAGACTAACTAGACTCTAAACCAATGACTGTCATAAGAGAGGAAGCACACTATATCATAATAAAGGGGTCTGCTAACAAAAAGACCTTACAATCGTAAATAACTATGCCCCCAGCTTGAGAGTAGCCAAATACATAAATCAATTAATAAAAAACTTAAAGAAATTCACTAATAAAAATACTTTTTAATACCCTACTCATAGCAATGGACAGATCATGTAGGCAAAAAAATCAACTAAGACATAATGGCTTTGAATGACACACTGGACCAGATGGATTTAACAGATATACTGAGAACATTTCATGGTAGAGCAACAGGATATACATTCTTCTTGAGTGCACATGGAACATTCTCCAAGACAGATCACATACTGTGTGTCACAAACCAGGGCTCTACAAGTACAAAAAGATTGAGATCATACCATGCATATTTTCTGACCACAACACTATGACACTTAGAAGTCAACCACAAGAAAAAAAATGGGAAGACCGCAAATACATGGAGGTTAAAGAGCATCCCGCTAAAGAATGGGTTAACAAGGAAATTATAGAATAAATTTTTTTAAAAAATGGAAACAAATGAAAATGAAAACACGACAGTCCAAAACTTTTCAGGTGCAGAAAGGCAGTCATAAGAGGTAGTATAAAGCAATACAGGCCTACCTCAGGAAGCAAGAAAAGTCTCAAATATACAACTAACTTTACACCTAAAGGAGCTAGAGAAAGAATATCAGATAAAGCCTCACACTAGCAGAAGAAAGGAAATAATTAAGATCAGAGTGGACATCAATGATATAGAAATTAAAAAAAAAAAAACAGTAGAACAGATCAATGAAACTAGGATCTGGTTCTTCAAAAGAATTAACAAAATTGATAAACTCCTAGCCAGACTTATAAAAAAGAAAAGAGAAAGGACACAAAAAAATGAAATCACAAATGAAAGAGGAAAGATCACAAACAACACCATAGAAATAAAATTATAAGAGAATATTATGAGCAACTATATGCCAACAAGTTGAGCAATCTGGAAAAA
This sequence comes from Spilogale gracilis, assembly GCA_004023965.1. Taxonomy (NCBI): domain Eukaryota; kingdom Metazoa; phylum Chordata; class Mammalia; order Carnivora; family Mephitidae; genus Spilogale; species Spilogale gracilis. The sequence continues at coordinate 9,361 of PITA01028473.1, forward strand.
TGGATACATTCCTAGAAACATATAAACTACAAAAACTAAAACAGGAAGAATTAGAAAATTTGAACAGGCCCATAACCAGCAAAGAAACTGAATCAGTAATCAAAATTTCCCAACAAACAAGAGTCCAGGGCCGGATGGCTTCCAACAGGAATTCTATCAAACATTTAAAGAAAAATTAATACCTACTTTTCTAGAGCTGTTCCAAAAATTAGAAATGGAAGGAAAACTTCCAAACTCATTCTGTGTGGCCAGTATTACCTTGATTCTAAAACCAAAGACCCCCCTACAAAGAAGAATTACAGATCAATATTCCTGATGAACACAGATGCAAAGTTATCAACAAGATAGCAGCTAATTGGATCCAACAGTATATTAAAGGATTATTCACCATTATCAAGTGGGAGTTATACCTGGGCAGCAGGGGTGGTTCAATATCTACAAACTAATCAACAAGATATACCACATTAATAAGAGAAAGGATAAGTACCATATGATCCTCTCAATAGAAGCAGAAAAACATTCAAAAAAGTAAGGCTTCCTTTCTTTATCCTTGATAAAAATCCTCAAGAAAGCAAGGATAGAAGAAACATAACCTCAACATCACAAAGGCCATACACAAAAAACCCACTGCTAATATCACCCTCAATGGGGAGAAACCCAGAGATTTTTCCCTAAGGTCAGGAACATGGTAGGGATATCCACTCTCACCACTGTTGTTCAACATGGTACTGGCAATCCTAGCCTTAGCAAGCAGACAACACAAAGAAATAAAAGGCATCCAAATAATCAAGGAAGAAGTTAAACTTTCACTCACAAACAGTATGATACTCTATGTAGAAAACCCAAAGACTCCACCAAAAAATCGCTAGAAATGATACATGAATTCAACAAAGTCAGAGAATATAAAATCAATATACAGCAATATGTTGCATTTCTATACACCAATAACAGTGTAGCAGAAAAAGAAATCAAGGAATTGATCCCATTTATAAATGCACCAAAACTAAAAGATACCTAGGAATAAACCTAACCAAAGAGGTAAAAGATCTATATGCTGGAAAACAGAATACTTATGAAAGAAATTGAAGAAGACACAAAGAAATGGGAAAACATTCTATGCTCATGTATTGGAAAACAAATATTGTTAAGATGTCTATAACTACCCAAAGCAATCTATAATTCAATGCAATCCTGATCAAAATAACATAAGCATTTTTCACAGGACTAGAACAAACAGTCCTAAAATTTGTATGGAACCACAAAAGACCCTGAATAGTAAAAGTAATGTTGAAAAAGAAAAGAAAAGTGTGAGGCATCATAATTCAGACTTCAAGCTGTATTACAAAGCCATAGTCATCAAGACAGTATGGCTCTGGCACAAAATCAGATGCAAAGATCAATGGAACATAATAGAGAACCCAGAAATGGACTCTCAACTCTACGGTCAACTAATCTTTGACAAAACAGGAAAGAATACCCAACAGAAAAAAGATAAGTCTCTTCAACAAATGGTGTTGGCAAAACTGGACAGCAACATGTACGAGAATGAAATTGGACCACTTTCTTACACCATACACAAAAATAAATTCAAAATGGATGAAAGACCTAAATATGAAACAGGAAACCATCAAAATCCTAGAGTAGAAATTAGGCAGCAACCTCTCTGACCTTGGCCGCAGCAACTTCTTACTAGGCACATCTCTGGCGGCAAAGGAAATAAAAGCAAAAATGAACTAATAGGACCTCATCAAAATACAAAGTTTCTGCACAACAAAGGAAACACTCAACAAAACTAAAAGGCAACTAATGGAATGGGAGAAGATATTTGCAAATGACACTCTGCATAAAGGACTAGTACCCAGAATCAGTAAAGAACTCATCAAAATCAACACCCAAAATATAAATAATCCACTTAGGAAATGAGAAGACATGAACAGACATTTCTCCAAAGAAGACTTGCAAATGGCTAACAGACACTTGAAATTATGCTCACCATCATTCACCATCAAGGAAATACAAATCAAACCCACAACGATATACCACCTCATACTTGTAAGAATGGCTAAAATTAACAACTCAGGAACTAACAGCTGTTGGCAAGTACATGGAGAGAGGGGAACTCTTTTGCAATTGTTGGTGGGAATGCAAACTGGTACAGTATGGAAAACAGTATGGAGGTTCCTCAGTTAAAAACAGAACTACCCCACAACCCAGCAACTGCGCTACTAGGTATTTATCCAAAGCATGGAAAAATGCTGATTCAAAGGGGTACATTCATCCAAATGTTAATAGTAGCACTATCAAAAACAGCCAAATTATGGAACCAGCCCAAATGTCAACGAATGAGCAGATGAAGAAAATGTGGTGTATATACACAATGGAATATCACTCAGCATCAGAAAGAATGAAATCTTGCCATTTGCCAACAACATGGATAGAACTGTAGTATATTATCCTAAGTGAAATAAGCCAGTCAGAGAAAGACGAATATCACATGATTTCACTCATTGTGCAATTTAAGAAACAAAACAGATGAACATATTGGAACAAAAGGAAAAATAAAATAAGATAAAAAACAGAGAGGGAGGCTAACCATAAGAGACTCTTGACTATAGAGAAATGAGGGTTAATGGAGGGAAGGTGGGAAGGCAGATGCACCAAATGGGCGATGGGCATTAAACCCATCTGGGCATTTGTTGGGATGAGCATAGGGTGTTATATGTAAGTGATGAATCACTAAATTCTACTTCTGAAACCAATACTACCAATACTATACTACTCATTAACTAACTTGAATTTAAATTAAAAGAAAAAAACCTGAAACCATAAAATTCCTAAACAAAAACAAAGGAAGTAATCTCTTGGACATCATCCCTAGCAACATATTTATGGAATGTCTCCTCACTCAAGGGAAACAAAAGCAAATATTAACTACTGGAACTAAATCACACTAAAAACCGTTTGCACATCAAAGGAAACCATCAACAATACAAAAAGCCAGCCTACTGAATGGGAGAAGATATTTGCAAATCATATATTGAATAGTTAATATCCAAAATATATGAATAGCTCATACAACTCAATCCAAAACAACAATCTGATTAAAAAATGAGCACAGGACCTGAATAGACAGTTTTCCAAAGAAGACATACAGATGGCCAACAGATACATGAAAAGGTATTCAACATCACTAATCATCAGGGAAATGCAAATCAAAACCACAAGAAACCACCTCAGACCAGTCAGAATGGCTAGTATCAAAAAGTCAAGAAATGAATATTGGTGAGGATGTAGAGAAAAGGGAACCCTTATTCACTGTTGGTGGGAATGTGAATTGGTGCAGCCACTGTGGAAAAGTTTGGAGGTTTCTCAAAAAATTAAAAATAAAACCATCATATAATCCAGTAATTCCACTACTGGGTAATTGCCCAAAGAAAATAAAAACACTAATTTGAAAAGGTATATGGACCCCTATATTTATTGTAGCTTATTTACAATAGCCAAGATATGGCAACAACTGAAGTGTCCATCAATAGATGAATTGATAAAGATATATATAAATATATATATATATAAACATATATATATATAATGAGTCAACAGATGAATGGATAAAGATATATCTATATATCTATATCTCTGTGTGTATATAGATAGGTGAATATATATATATAATGAAACATTACTCAACCATAAAAAAGACTGAGATCTTGCCATTTGTTGACTACATGGTTAGATCTAGAGGGCATTATACCAGGTTAAATAAGTCAGAGAAAGATAGATACCATATGATTTCACTTAGATGTGCATCCTAAAAATCAAAACAAATAAGCAACAACAAAAGATTCTTAAATACAGAGAACTAGTGGCTGCCAGAGGTGAGGTAGGTAGGGTGATGTGGAAAATAGATAAAGGGGATTAAGAGGTATAAACTTCTAGTTATAAAATAAATGTCATGTAAATGAAAAGTATAGCACAGGGAACATAGTCAATAATAGCATAGTTACATTGCATAGTGACTATGCTTATTATGGTGAGCATGGCAGAGAAAAGGACAATGAGCAGCTATTAATTAGCATTTTCTAGCCTTATAACCCAAAAAGTAAATTCTCTTCCACTGCAGTACCAAATAAAAATGCCCGGGAAATAATAATAGCTTCCATTAATATAGTACTTCCATTAATATAGCAATTAATATTAATATATTACCTCATTCAATCCTTCCAACATCTCCAGGAAGCAGGCAATATGATCCCCTCCCCCTACAGTTTTTAAAAAGGAAAATGATGCAGTAAATTTACCAAGGTCATACAGCTAGGAAGTGACAGAATCTGAATTGAAACCCAAGCAATTTGACTCCAGAGTCTATATTCCTAATGCTGGGGCATTCCAACATAGAGTTGAGTAAAGAACAAACACCAGTAAAAGTCCAAAAAGATCAACCAGTGGGGTAGAAGAAAACCAGAGAAAATCTGGAGGAAAATGTAATGGCTTAAAGAAGGAAGAGGATTTCAAGAAGGAAGGAGATATTTATCCATTCAATCACCCTTTAAAACATGTCATAGAAACAATGAGTCTTGGAACACTAAAAAAATAAAATTAAATTTAAAAAACATGTCATATATTCAACTATCTGAGTGTAAATTATCAGGAGATAATCTGAAAATTTTCAAAATGAAAAGCTGCATCGATGAAAGTCAAAGTGATTTCGAATAGGCTTTCATTACCTATTTACATCATCCCTTCAGATTATTCAGTACCATGTTTCATTTGTGAAACAAACAATAAACAGCATTAAATATGAATAGAATAGGAAGAGGAGGAGGAGGAGGAAGAAAGAGAGGTCAACTGTGTCAGATGCTCGTGAGAGTCTGAATGAGATTAGGATAGAAACTGACCATTAGCTTAGATGCTATTGGTCACTGGTAGATTAAATGCTATTAATAAGACCTATTTCAGCAGAATGGTGAGAACAAAAAGTACACTTGGAAAGGGCTTATAAAAGGAAAAACGTAAGTGAGAAAGTACAGACAAATTATAAACAAATAGTTTGAGGATTATGTGAAGAGAGGGAAATAAATGGAACATAAAAGGGGGATATGGAGCCAAGGGAGGTATATTTTTAAAGATGACTCATAATAATACATTTTTGTATTGTGTGGGTAATAGTTAAGTGATGAAAGAGAAGTGATGAAAGAGAAAAACAGTAGACAGAGGATAACTCCAGTATTGGGGTCCTTAAGTAAACAAGAAGGCCTGGATGTTAGGAGCAGAAATGCTACTCCCAATGAAACAGAAAACAGAAAGGAAAAGCAAAATACGTAGAAGAGTACAGATGGAGGTAAGTTGATAAGTTTAGTGATGGCAAAATGGGGGAATTTTTTAATTAATCACATTTAATTGGTTAAGATTATTAATTGAGTATAAATACTCATAGTTTCATCTATGGAGGTTTGAAAAGAAAGGTTATCCTAGAGTATGGTAGAGTAAATGTACCAGGGAAGTATAATAGTATTGTCTGGCAGCACTGAATACTATTTGAGATTTAGGGTGGAAAACTTTAGCAAGTCCAGTCAGCATGGTTGTATGAACTTTCTCTACAAATGTCAGTTGCTCACATGCAGTCACATTTCAAACAAACTCCAATGATATCTGAGAGTTAAATGGGTACTGTTCCCTATCACCCTTTGTTCCCATTAGCATCAAAGCAAAATAAATAAAGCAATCAATCAATCAGTCAATAAAATAGGCAGACAAAGACACATAACAGACAGATGGATAGACCGAAAGAAAGAACAGGATAGACTGACGGATAGATATATGAACGACAGATAAATCAATCAGGGAAGGGAAGGAAGGACAAAAGAAGGGAGAGAAGAGAACAGAAGAGAGGAAAAATGTTTAGATATTCTTTGAACTAATCCTACGTGAAAAGAATAATCTTGTTTAGGAATCTAATTGGCAAAATTGAAGCCAATTTCCTCATTCCCCAACTTCTACATTCAAAAAAACTATGGTAGCTTCCTGACAAAGGTGAATTTGAAGTAGGAAAAGGCATAAGGAAAAATCAGAAGGCCACTCTGGAAATGCCTTTCTAACTTCTTAATCAGAAATGATCTTAAAATCCCCGCGGTAGTATCATCTGTTCAAAGACAAAGACAGAGAGCTGCAGTGCAAAGACCTGCTAACCTGAACCCTGCACTTTCCAGGAAAACCAGATTCTGATGTCAACATTAATCTCACTATAATAATGAAAAACTGGCATCATCTCTCAAGGACAAGCTGGCGGATTGTGGCAGTTTAAGAAGGGAGTGAGGAGCAGGGTTTCAAGAGCCACTGCTTGAGCAGTCCTCACTTAAAGTCCTCCTAGTGAGTTTATTCCCTCAGGGGCCATAAGACTTCCACTCTCCTTTTAAATAAACACTGTGGTTTTATTCTTGGCTGTAGTAGCTGTAAGACATTCCAGAGACTCAGATGAGAAAACAGTCATATCCTGGACCACAAGTTCTTAAACTGATATACATATGAATTCTCCCATGAGGAGGATCATCATAATGGTAAGCTCCCAGCACCCAACCCTCAGAGCCCTACACATAGGACCAAAATTGTTACTACATGTTTTTGTAACACATCCTGTGTGTCTCACCTTTCTGTCTTTGCTCATGTGCTCCTGAAGATAGGGATCATGCCTTATTAATTTTTATACCCTCAAAGGACCCAGCAAAATTGTCTCACCTAAAAGGCCAACTGTAAATATCTGTTAAATTCACATGTGTGTATCTTTAAGAAATCACACAATGGCTTTAGTGTTTTTGAAACTGGTCATTATGATCATTTATCTATGTGGACAAAATGTAGCTTTCAAGGCTTCTTGGTGACATATCTCTTAGGAATTAACATAAAGGACTTAAAGACAGATATTTATCATAGCTATGAAGTGTCTTCTCTACCCCACTTTGGCCTCTCCCTCATATCAGTGATGGCTGAGCTTATGGATGAAATGATCAACTTAGAAAAAAATAATTGTTGTAATCTTCTTTCTTGGTTAAAAGGACAAGAAAATATTTCCCCCTCTGAAGAGCCTAGTATATGAGATATTAAAATGTTTCAACTCAGAACAGGAATGGCAGGGATAATTTTTCAAGGCTTCAGATGCTTTGTAAAACCCACATAGACTTTCAGTCCTTGCAGTTAGCAAGTCCCAGAAATTATGTGGTGCAGCAAAAGGGCTTTGGACTTATCCCAGCTCAGCTACTGATAGCCTATGAGACCTTATCAATGTCACTCCTTGCTCTTGGTCTCAATTTCCCTAGCTATAAAATAAGTCAACATACTGTGTAATCTCTAAGGTTCTTTCTATCCCTGATGTCTCTGACTCTGAGATATTAAGATGTCTCTGCTCTGCAGCCATTTGAAGCAATACAGCAAAGGTACACACAATCTGAGCACCATACTCAGACCCCAGCGGAGTTCTAAATCTGCCTTGGCCCCTCTGCTGTGTAATATAAAGGAAGATAGATAATGTCTCTGCTTTCAATTTCTTCATCTGCAGGAAATTTATGATAATATTAGTAACTACTTCAAAGGGTTAAAGGACTCAAAGAGATGAGTGAATTGCCTACCACAATGCACAGCACATAGCAAGCACCTAATGAATTCCGTGACTATTAACTTAAATGGGATCTATTTTTCCCCCTCAAGCAGTTAAGCACTCATTTATTCCCTTATGCTTCTACACATAACTTTACAACCACATGTATGTTAATGAAAGAAGATGGTACTTAATGGATGCATAATTCACTGTGTGGTTTCAAGCAGTTTAGGACTCTGCTCTATCAGTAAGTTTCTACATATAAGATTACCAATATTTAGACCTTATTAGGGGCACCTGGGTGGCTCAGTTGGTTAAACATCTGCCTTCTAGATCAGGTCATGATCCCAGGGTCCTGGGATTGAGCCCCACATCAGGCTCCTTTCTCAACGGGGAGCCTGCTTCTCCCCTGCCTGCTGTTCCCTCTGCTTGTACTTGCTCTCTGTCTCTCTCGCTTGCTCTCTCTATTTCAAATAAATAAGTGAAATCTTAGATAAAGAAAAGATGTTACTTGAAGGGAACAATTACGCATATTGTAGTTTTAGGCAGTTAACTGAAAGGCTATTCCCATATGTTTCCACACACAAGTTTATATATCCGCATAGCTTTTTGTGTGTGTGTTTCTTTTTTTTTTTTACTTCTTTTAAGATTTTATTTATTTATCTGACAGAGAGAAGCACAACTAGAGAGGGAACACAAGCGGGGGAGTAAGAGAGGGGGAAGCAGGCTTCCCACAGAGCAGGAAGCCTGATAAGGAGCTTGATCCAGGACTCTGGGATCATGACCTGAGCGGAAGGCAGATGCTTAACAACTGAGCCACCCAGACGCCCATGTGTGTGTTTTTCTACATAATTTTTTTTATTTTAATTTTTTTTCAGTGTTCCAAGATTCATTGTTTACACATCACACCCAGTGCTCCATGCAATACATGCCCTCCTTAATACCCACCACCAGGCTCACCCATCCCCTTAACCCTCTCCCTTCCAAAGCCCTGTTTTTTTCTGGGAGTCCAAAGTCTCTTGTGCTTCGTCTCCCCCTCCAATTTACCTCAGTTCACATTTCCTTTCCTTCTCTTAATGTCCTTCATGTTATTCCTTATGCTCCACAAGTGAAACCATATAATTGATTTTCTCTGTTTGGCTTATTATATTCAGCATAATCTCCTCCAGTACCACCCATGTTGATGCAAAAATTGGGTATTCATCCTTTCTGATGGAGGCATAATATTCCATTGTATATATGGACCGTATCTTCTTTTATCCATTTTTCTGTTGAAGGGCATCTTGGCTCTTTCCACAATTTGGTGATTGTGGCCATTGCTGCGATGAACACTGGGGTACACATGGCCCTTCTTTTCACTACATCTGTATCTTTGGTATACCTGCATATCTTAATAAAAGATGCTACTTGAGGGATGGTTCAGACACAGTGAACTTTCAAGCAGTTAAGCACTAAGCTAATCAAATGGGATCTATTTTCCAACACAGTAAATGTATCCTGAGACTACTAAGGGAACCACCTTTTGCGGGTATGTGCCCAAGTATCCCTGAGGCAACCAGGAAATGGCCCTGGACTTGTGAAGAAGGAAGTTACAAACTGGTAGACAGCTATATGCTCCATGAGTACATTTTTTTGGTATGAGTAATGTTGTTGTTATTTAATTGAATTATTTACCAGAATTTAAAAATCAGAGTTTTACATTCCTGGCTTATTTTGAATAACTGGAATATCTGGAAATAGTGAACTTATATTCCTGCAAAGCATCAGTAACTGCTTCCCCCTTAAAAGTCTCATCACTCTTTATCATCCTCCACCCAGCCTATTCCATTTAATCTACATGCATCACCCTTCTAGATATTTCAGTTTTGATCCCTGTATTAGGAGATGAGGACAGCTGTTCTTCTCCATTAAAGAAAGCCCACCACTTTTCCCACCACATGCAGAGAATCTAATGGAAGAAACCAACACACAGAGGGATGCAGACCTGAAACATGGAGTCAAAGGGAGCCTTAATTACATCATTTGCTCCCTGGATACTGCTCTGCCTGAAACCCATACATCCTTAACTTTCTCAGTTAAATGAGTCATTAAATCCCCTCTTTAAATTGAGGTACTTTATTTGGATTTATATCCCTTGCAACCATAAGACAGAAAATTTCACAACGAAGGTGGCCAATTCAACCTTGTTATATCATGGAGAGTCCCACATTCCTGGAAACCTCTCACTCACAGGCAAACTGGGAATGTTGATCAGCCTACTCATGACAGAATTATGAATCCAGGGCAGTGGTTATCATCAAGGCCTCTATGCCCTACCTCTTCATATCTCTCACTTTCATTTCCAAAATGCAGTATTGGGTGGAAGGGTCAAGATGGCGGAAGGCCAGGTGACCGCATTTCAGGGAGCTCCCTGAAGAGAGCTGAATTCCAACAAAAAAACCACTACAAGACCACCGTGAACACCCATGAAACCAGCCTGAAATGTGATATTTCCCACTTCTGGACCGCCACGAGAGACAAAGAACATCGGCAAAAAGGTAGAAACAAATTGGAGGGTCTGGA